>JAWPHD010005059.1:0-171865 GCA_037043455.1 Cyrtodaria siliqua
TACGCATTTTTGAGAACTATTTTTATGGCGAATTACTGGTAGAACGTGAAAACAACATGATTTTTGCTTTATTATGTATAATTGTATATAGAAACAACTATTTCGGAAGTTTTTTAGTGATTCACGATGTCAGTGAATTATTATTAATTATAAGACAAAATTAAGAAACATGTTTAGACACTACTGGATTGTTATTGTTTTGGAATATAGCATATATAGAAATTTTGTAATCGTTATAGCTGCTGTATTTAAGATCGGATTCGATCAAAACTTTCATGGATTCGATCAAAACTTTCATAGATTGTAGAGTTCAACGTCTAGTTGTGCAAGAACATAAAGGTAGGGGGCATTCCGGATCTGAACGCCATACCAATTGACAAGATGCAAACATGGCAAGAACAACTCGCGTCGGGCGCTATTCCCCCCCCCCCCCCCCCCCCCCCCCCCCCCATAAAGGTAGGGGGCATTACGCATCTGAACGCCATACCAATTGACAAGATGCAAACATGGCAAGAACAACTCGCGTCGGGCGCTATTCCCCCACACACCCCCACCCCCCCACACCACTTTGTGGCATGGCATATTCATCTTATTCAGATTTTGTCCGTTACACAGACCCCGCCGCATTCAGCGCTTTCAGTACTTTGATTAATAACAGTGACCTTGACCTTGACACCAAATGCAATCACAAACTTGCTTTTCATATAAGCTACGTACATATCAAGTTTCAGGCCAATATATCATTCCTAACTAAAGTTATTGAGCGGAAACCATTTTTCTATGTTTAGTAATACCTGAAGGTATCCACATTTCTACAATGTATCCAAACTTCAACACACCAAAATGGCGGACAATTCCTTCTTTTCAAGAAACCCGTTCGGTAAACCTCGCCAATTTCCGTAAACGATTTCCGGACCAATACGATAAATTACTTTTGTACCTACTACTATATTACGATTAAAACCTCTTATATTTCCGCAAACAAATACGAGACTGGTTCGGTAAGTTCCGTAAATCACTATATAATGATTAAAACCTCGTATATTTCCGTAAAAAATGCGAGACTGGTTCGCTAATTTCCGTAAATCGTCAAAACAATTGTAGACTTATGAATATAAACAATTGTAGACTTATGCATATACCATGGACTACGTATCTGTCCAGAAAATAATACATACACTAGACGACACTTATAAGTACCCCCAGTTACATTTTATTTCATATCTTTTTATTGGAATTTACTAGTTTGACAAAACAATTCGTATGATAAGTCACCAATATAGATTCATCAAATAACATTGAAAATAAATAACCAATTGATAATCGGATTACACTGAGTCGTCGCTTTAAAGAACACGTTAAACATTTGAGTTTATTTGCATTCAAACTCAAGGTACTCAGATGGGTATCCTGTGAAGATCGGGAATTTCAACACGAGGTATAATTGTTTTTATCAATTATACCGAAGGTTGAGCCGGGTACCATGATTGATTCATATTCTTATATGGGTTTTACATCTGTCTATGGTTAACAGACTGTGTCTCATGTAAGTGGCAATAAGCATGCTTTACAACTTGAATTCCTAGAGAAATCGTTCGAAAAGCTTGAATGGTAAAAATACATATTTTGTAATGTTGAAAGGTTACCATTTCACTTGCTGAAATGACGTTTTCGTAAACCAGTCTACTGAAAAATGTAGCATGTAATCATTACTATTATATTAGCGACGAAACATTCACACGCCTCAATAGCGCAGTTGATCGAGGCGCCGTGTTAGTGCCTAGGAAGGTATGGTTCAAGCCTGCTGATTTCATTGGTTTTCATTATTGCTGATTGTAAGGTAGCAACAGTTCCTTTAAATTTTTCACTTTCATCTTATAATTACACATGGTAACAGTGAACAGTTTATATGTGATGTAATGCACACTCTAACGCACACGTATCCCTTACATGTGAACAATTGTATTTCTGTGCTGATATGTACTTCTAGCATGTCGTGTTACAAGGTAATTGTAATCATGTAAGGTATGTCAAGGTATTTGAACAGAAAGAAGCGAGGTCGCCCACATAGATTTAAAATGCTTGGTAGGAAGAACTGATGGTAAAAATCGAGAAGAAGGTAAGGAAAACGGTCGTGGCGTTTTATGTCTCCGTGACAACATTTATTTTTTTCAATATTGTTTTAACACCGTGACTTCATATATTATTATGTTAACTTCTTGTCTCTCGGCAGCTATTTTACGCTTGCGTAAAACCTTTCTTGTTTTCTTGCGTATAGTTTATATTTGCACGTAGAAGTCGCCAACTACTAACGTTTTCATGTGTATTTACACAATGCCGCCACGCAACTGTCATTGTTGATATCAGCGCGTGACTTTTATCTTTCCCATGAGTTTAGATCAGGCTTACCACCATCACCCATGTAAAACGCGGAAAACCATATCCGGTATGCAAGAAAAATGTCGTTTGGAGTATACAAAAACAGTTAAAACTGGAAGTATACGTCATTGTTAAATGATACAAGCAATACATATCGAATTACATAACTGCTAACATAGTAAAGAGTGTTAATGTTTTTAAAACGCAATAAATACAATTTTTTTTGGGTAATATTTGAACATTAACATATGGATATTTTTTTTCAAATACATGAAATAATAGTGACGTAATTATATAAGAACATGCTTATTAATTACTTTTTCTTTTTAAATAGTTCCACACAAGCTTGTCTGTAAGTCTTATCCATAAGACTATATATAATTGGATTAGAAATATAATGGATCACGAAGGACCTCATAGAAATCTGATAAGCGTAGTTTTCGGTGGAAGTTAGATTCACGAAAAAGTCTTTCTTAACCGCTCCGAATATTTCCAAGCAGCAATGTGGCAGAAATGCTATGATGAAAACGTGCGTCACCACAAACATTAACTTGGTTATCTTCGTCATTTTCTTATACGTATCTTTTCCATCGACTGGCATTGAGTGCTTACCCGATAAAACGGATTTAGTATTTGCCTTCCCTGCAGCATATTGTTTATTTGTTTTATCACCTTCGATATCGGATTTCGGTGCACTGCCTTGGTATTGATCCGATTTGTTGCCATCTCCACCATTGTTCGGCACCGCAATGCTGCTATGGTATGGATCCGATTTGTTGTCATCTCCACCATTGTTCGGCACCGCAATGCTGCTATGGTATGTACCAGATTTGTTGCCATCTCCACCATTGTTCGGCACCGCAATGCTGCTATGGTATGTACCAGATTTGTTGCCAACTCCACCATTGTTCGACACCGCGATGATGCTTATTTGATGATGAGGAAACTTGACATGTCGTAATATCGTTCTCCATATCAGAATGTAGCAAATAATCAACGCTATCGAGGTTGAGAAAGCAAGGACAAGCAGCGAGCTGCTATAGATAACAGGATAAATTGTCTTTGTATAAGCGTCATTAATGTGGCATTCTACTCCGGTTATGTTTGCCACTCCCGTCTTTAATGTATGATTACCATTAAGAGCTGCCCCAGGAGCGGCCATAAGAACTGCAATCACGCATGCTATGGTGTAGACCATCTTTTTCGCCATTGAAGGAGTAATTTGCCATTTCAGTGGACAGCAAACTTTCCTGTATCTCTCCAGTGATATACATATGAGTGTAAACACCGAAGCTAAAGGTATATAGTAGAAAACAAACCTCATCATTTGACAAAGAAGTCCGCTTTTAAATGTGTACGGAAAATAGGCATCCGCGATAATACACGGCATGTGAATCAAACACGCTAATAAGTCAAAGAATGCTAAAGCAAGAACGAATTGTCTCTTTGTAGAAGGTTTTGTAATCCGACAGCTGTAAATGTACAAAGTAAGTGTATTTCCAACAAGGCCTGGTAAAATCAGCGCAGCCACGAATATGACACCAGGCAAATACAACTTCGCTTGTTCGGCGTTTAGTTCTTCTAAAGTCGGGAGATCCGTTTCCGAAAACGTTAAACTGGGTGAATCTGTCATTGTTCTGCTAAGTCTTCACACAGTACTATTCAGAACAATTGTTGGACGACAGTAGGTTTCAGTCAATCAAGCTGTATTTCACGTTATCGTTATATTTCTCTAAAAAGTCTTTTTTCCAAAATTCCAGGGCTTTACCAACGTCGGAAATAATTATAACAACGCGACTAAAGTCTACGAAACTAACAAAGAAGAAACACTATTCAGTGAAATAGTAACATCGTCTCCATACGGAACGCTATAATAAAATAATCTTCAACACATCATACTTTTATACGTGTCAGCCAAAAGCTTCGCCGGTTTCTGATTATAGAATACTGTTTAATTGTTTTGCTGATCATTGCATGCTGTCACGTTTGTTTATGATTGGACTAATGGATTACTCTACGGTGTTGACATATCAAGGTGATATCGTTAATGCTTTAAATATCAGAAATTGTCCAATGCATTAAGAACTGTATAAGCACGCCTGGTAACCAAGGTTATATGACTAACAAATAAGGTTAAAATGCAAGAACGCATAACTGCCTGTAGTTTAACAATACGTTGTTTCCATTGAACAGAGTGGTTCTCTGATTGCTTTCAATTTAAGTAAAGTTCATCCATTAACAAAATCAAGATATACCATTAATGTTACAGTTAGTATTAATGTTACAATCATACATTTTAGCTGACACAAACTTTGAGTTAGAGATCAAATGACATCAATTGCCTTTAAAGCTCTGAATGAGTTTCCTCAGATTTAATTGAATGTTTTTGAATCATAAATTGTAGCTATCTGAGTAAACATAGCATTTCTGATAAGGAATTTAGGTGCGGAACTGTTTATCACCTTGGTTGACCATGTATGTTTACCACACGAGTTAATTATAGGGAGATTGGGTTCGCCCGTCAATGATGATTATGGATTACCATGGCTTGTCAACATCGAAGCGGTATATTTAGGTCAATATATCAGCGTACTAATACGACAGTTCAAATTCTGGCCTTGAAGCTCAAATTGCATTTCTGAGTTGTCATTCATGGTGGATGCAGTTGTAGTACGCAACCTTCTGCCTTCTTGTTATCAATGATACAGGTATGATCAACGGGAGGTTCAGCCAGGGTGGTGCGCTGCAACCTGGTTTATTTCCATTATAAATTTAAAGTGTTTTTGCGCTTGAATTGATTTTATTTTCGAATTGAATTTTTTTTTCTAATAACGGTTTACTCTCGTATTGCTACATTAAAGTACTCAGATGTATTATATGACTCACTATGGTCGATCTCGGTAATAAGCGTTTGATGAGGGAATATTTAACACGGATGTAATATTGCATTTAATATAAACAGACATACTATCATACCAGTAACCCCTGCGCATGTGATTTCCAGTATACTATTATAATAAACGTGCGATAACCATAGTGCATTTTAATAAAAACTCAAAAATATTGTATTACAGTTAATTCCATGCTTGCAGAGCGCTCAATATTTCGCCAAACTTATAATATTCGTCAAAATAGGTATGCAACAACAACAACAACAACAACAACAACAACAACAACAACAACAACATTATTACTACCACTACTACTACTACTACTACTACTAGTATTACTACTACTACTACCACCACCACCACCACCACCACCACTACCACCACCACTACTACTACTACTACTACTACTACTACTACTATTACTACTACTACTACTTTACAATTTGTACACCAATCCTGATAAATTTCATCATTTTATACTTATCACTCAATCATTCTGATCAATATTAAAATCATCAAAAAACAAAATTTGTCTGTTGCTGCTAAAACATGTTTTATTCAAATTGCGAAATCACTATATTTTTATTATAAAGGGAGGTAATCTGACAATATTCGTTCTTGAAAGCTGTATGGCGCAAAAATGAGTGAAAAGATCAGCGTCTTTCTCTGTTTTTGTGGTGATGAGAACATTCTCTGTTTATTTCAATATAACAAAACTGTGTTAACTCAAAGTTTTAACCACAAGACCCGGAAATGCTGTTTAAACCAAATCAAGGGGAATAAGTTTGCCCACACGTTTGATTCAAAGAAAATTGTTTTCATGACAGTACTGGCCTTTAACAAAGGTATTGGCATATAAGATTTAAATAAAATATAATTTCATTGTGTCTAAATCTATGGGTAAAGTTTGGGACGTTTCTATTTTTGCTCAGTATATTTCAAATCTGTTTCCACAATTGGTAGGGCAAGTGAGCTCCTACAACCTTCGAAATAGTGATAATTATGCCACTATTGCTCGTAGAACTGAAATGTTCAATAACTCGTTTGTACCTTCATTTCTTAATCTCTGGAACAACTTACCAATACATATACGCAAATCAGAATCTATCTCGATGTTCAAGATGAAACTTTTACGTTCTGTTTTTCCCAGCTCAAAAGTTCCTTCACACTACTTAACTGGCCAACGATTATTTGTTGTTTTACATGCAAGAATACGAAATTATTGCAGTAACCTTAATAATGATCTTTATTTAAACCATTTACGAGAATCATTCAATTGCGATTGTTGTTCTGCAGTAAAAGACGCTGAACACTTTTTTATTTCAACTGTAGCTTATTTCGTACACAACGGCTTCGTTTGTTTCAGTCAACTCGTACATTTCACCCATTAAATTTAAATACAATACTTTCTGGTCACGAACACTTGTCGGATGACGATAATCAAATTCTCTTCGAAGAAGTGCAAATGTACATACGAGAAACACAGAGGTTTGCCTTGATTTAGATTTACTTTTGCAACTCATGCTGATTGACTCTCTTCTTTCGAACTTGACACAATCTCTATATTCCTTTTTTTCATTTTTTCCCCACTAGTTCCTTGTTTAACACTACCTTTTCTCTAATCATGATATTATGTGCAACTTATGTATATTTACCTATGTAATTGTCTAACTTTGTGTTTATACTATTTTGTCGGGAAGAGCATTAACTAATGTTGTTAGAACTTGTAGCTCAACCCTTTTGCGATTATATATTGGCAATAACATATATTGAAATCACATGTAAGTTAACCTTGCGTAATCTAAAACTATATTTTATCAAAATCAGACTAAGATTACGTCTTAAAAGGACTTTTATCGCATACTTCCTTATAAATACGTTGTTTTCGAATATACGATACGACGTAGACCTAGCTAGTCATATCAGTCAGGATTTAGTTGCCTGGTATGGAAAGCCTCGGCTGCCTTCTGTTGGCCTTTTGCATTTTGTGCAGTACGCTTCCTAAGTTGTCCTGTGCATTTTCTAAGTTGTTATGTGCATTTAGTAAGTTGTTATGTGCATTTAGTAAGTTGTTATGTGCATTTTCTAGGTTGTCATGCGCATTTTCTAAGTTGTCTTGTGCATTTTCTAAGTTGTCATGTGCATTTTCCAAGTTGTTATGTGCATTTTCTAAGTTGTTAAGTGCATTTCGTAGGTTGTTATGTGCATATTCTAAGTTGTTATGTGCATTTCGTAAGTTGTTATGTGCAATTTCCAAGTTGTAAAGTGCATTTTCTAAGTTGTTAAGTGCATTTCGTAGGTTGTTATGTGCATATTCTAAGTTGCTATGTGCATTTTCTAAGTTGTTATGTGCATTTCGTAAGTTGTTATGTGCATTTTTCAAGTTGTTATGCACATTTAGTAAGTTGTTATGTGCATTTCGTAGGTTGTTATGTGCATATTCTAAGTTGTCTTGTGCATTTTCCAAGTTGTTATGTGCGTTTCATAAGTTGTTATGTACATTTAGTAAGTTGTTATGTGCATTTCTTAGGTTATGTGCATATTCTAAGTTGTCTTGTGCATTTTCTAAGTTGTTATGTGCATTTCGTAAGTTGTTATGTGCATTTCGTAGGTTGTTATGTGCATATTCTAAGTTGTCTTGTGCATTTTCTAAGTTGTTATGTGCATTTCGTAGGTTGTTATGTGCATTTCGTAGGTTGTTATGTGCATTTCGTAGGTTGTTTCGTGCATATTCTAGGTTGTCTTGTGCATTTTCTAAGTTGTTATGTGCATTTTCTAAGTTGTTATGTGCATTTTCTAAGTTGTCATTTTCTAAGTTGTTATGTCCATTTTCTAAGTTGTTATGTGCATTTTCTAAGTTGTCATGTGCATTTCATAAGTTGTTATGTACATTTCGTAAGTTGTCTTGTGCAAACTACAAGTCGTCGTTAAGTAGACTTTTTATCGGAATAAGTTTTGAAGGAATCACCGGTAGAAATGGCGGCTCCAGGAGCGGACGCTATGCTCTGCTTAGATAAAAGAAATTGGGCTAGGTACATTATACAATAAATTCTTAGAACATAAAACTGATTTCAAAATGTGTAAAGGATTGTCAGACGTGGAGTTAATAAATCTTGGTCTTTGTTTGTCTTTATGTGTAGTCCTAAGGTGTATAGCCCTCCATCTTTTAACCAATATGACGTCCTAAAGGTAACGTTCAATAGAGTCTGGACTTCACGTGTTATTTGTTGAAAACAAACATATTTTAAATACTCTGGGACTTTTTTCAGGAAAACTTAAATTATGTTTGTTTTCAACAAATAGCACGTTAATATTACTTTTATTTAAATATATTTTTCAATTGATTATCATTATTATTTGTTAGTTCCCAACACTGATGGGTAGGGGCTACGTGAGGTCGTCTTCTCCCTCCTCCCTCCCCCATTTCTCCCTTCGCCCTCCCTTAACTTCCTTCTCCGCCCCCTTTTCTCTCTTCTCTCTCAGAGTACTGATAAACAAGGGAAGAAATCCATAAACGTATCTATCGTGGTGACAGAACGTGTACGGCAGACAAGATAATGGTCAATTAAGGATTTTGATAGGATATAGACTGTTTTACCCAAAACGACTCTCAAACTATGATAATTCTTCATCTTTTTTTTTTTTTTTTTTACAAACGTGCAATTTTAAAAACCTCACGCCCCTTTCTCTCCCGACTCCCGTCCTCTTGTCTTCCGACCCCACCCTTGTCTCCCGGCCCCGCCCGTTATCTTCCGTACCCACGGCCACCTGTACCACACCTCCTGATACTGCCACCTGTGACCCGATCTATTGTTTTCAGACCAAGATTTATTAACTCCACGTCAGACAATCCCTTACACATTTTGAAATCAATTTTCTGTTCTAAGAATTTATTGTATAATGTCCCTACGCAATTTTGTTAAAGTATGCAGAGCATAGCGTTCGCTCCTAGAGCCGCCATTTCTACCGGTATTTCCTTCAAAACCTATTCCGATAAAACGTCTACTTAACGACGACTTGTAGTTTGAACACGACAACTTACGAAATGCACATAACAACTTACTAAATGTACATAACAACTTACGAAACGCACATAACAACTTAGAAAATGCACATAACAACTTAGAAATTGCACAAGACAACTTAGAATATGCACATAACAACTTACGAAAAGCACATAACAACTTAGGAAATGCACATAACAACTTAGAAAATGCACATAACAACTTAGAATATGCACATAACAACTTACGAAAAGCACATAACAACTTAGGAAATGCACATAACAACTTAGAAAATGCACATAACAACTTAGAATATGCACATGACAACTTAAACAATGCACAGAACAACTTAAGCAATGCACATCACAACTTAAACAATGCACATAACAACTAGGAAATGCACAAGACAACTAAGAATATGCACATAACAACTTACGAAAAGCACATAACAACTTAGAAAATGATTGTTCCGTGATGCTACATTGTTCCGTGATGCTACACTGTTCCATGATGCTACATTGTTCCGTGATGCTACATTGTTCCGTGATGCTACATTGTTCCGTGATATGCTACATTGTTCCGTGATGCTACATTGTTCCGTGATGCTACATTGTTTCGTGATGCTACACTGTTCCGTGATGCTACATTGTTCCGTGATGCTACATTGTTCCGTGATGCTACATTGTTCCGTGATGCTACATTGTTTCGTGATGCTACACTGTTCCGTGATGCTACATTGTTCCGTGATGCTACATTGTTCCGTGATGCTACATTGTTTCGTGATGCTACATTGTTTCGTGATGCTACACTGTTCCGTGATGCTACACTGTTCCGTGATGCTACATTGTTCCGTGATGCTACATTGTTCCGTGATGCTACATTTCACGTTCGACTTTTATACCTACTTTCATACATATTTGGTAAACAGTTTGCGTGTAATACAGTATCTATAGTACCGCTCGGCAGAATTACAGAAAACTTGTGTTCTTCATCAATACATGCTAAACAGTCAGATAACTTTGTCGGCTATTTTCACAAAGTTTTGTAACCTGTTTATACTTATGCAAATGTCGGTTCTAAATGGCAGTTAAAGTTTATATCGGTTTAACAAGTTTCCAGAATGGAATGAAACTTTACACATATGTTCAGCATCCATAGATGCCACATCAAATGCAACTTCTGTCTCTGTTCTCACTAAATGATTCACTTTGTACAACTTTTCTAGCTTGTAATAATGTCAGGGCTTTCTTTACTAACGCCCCCATTGATAAGTATAATATGTGGACTTGTACTGATGTTTGTAGAGCCTTATCTTTTCTTCTGGATAACATCTTTATAAGATACGGTAAAACTATTTACCGCCAGGTTGTTGGTATTCCTATGGGTACTAACTGTGCGCCACTTGTTGCAGATTTGTTTTTGTACTGCTATGAAAGAGATTTTATGTTGAGTTTGTCACCAGCTAGCCAGGGTGAAATTATTGATGCCTTTAATAATACTTCTCGGTATCTTGATGACATACTCAATATTGATAATCCGTTCTTTGCTCATATGGTTACTAACATTTATCCACCAGAGCTCACGTTGAATAAAGCCAACAGTTCGGATACTGTAGCAGCATTTCTCGATCTTCATCTCTCGATTTCAAATGATTGTATTCATACTAAAATCTATGATAAGAGAGATGATTTCAATTTTAACATCGTTAACTATCCACACCTGGATGGAGATGTACCTCGTTCTACCTCATATGGGGTGTATATCTCCCAGCTCATTCGATTTGCTAGAGCGTGTAATGATGTTATAGACTTCAATGATCGTAATCAAGTTATTACAAGTAAACTTCTTCAGCAGGGTTTTCGTTATCACAAACTACGTAGATCTTTCTCTAAATTCTACCGCCGCAACGAGGGCCTGCTGGAAAAGTACAACACCAACCTTAAAACACTTCTGCGACTAGGCATATCACAACCCTCATTTTATGGAGATGTGGTCTATAAACTTCGGAAGTTAAAGGAGTCTGACGTGTTTCCTGACCGCTTTACAAATTTAATCAGGAAGTTCGTCAGAAAAGGATATAACCCCTTGGTTTTACAGCGCACTGCATGTTTAGTGATTGACCCCTCTACAGTCAGTCATTACGCTTCACTTTTCACTTGTGCGATGACTGGACTACCTCTTGGTACTCTATGATTGTACCTACTGAAACCCCAACTAAGGGAGGTGGGTGCATGAGCTTTCGTCCCTCGGGTTTTCTGGTCGAACCCTAGATTGGTCTTCTCTTTAGCTGCAACTACTATGATTGTTCAGTACGATTCTGGATACATCCTGAGATATTTATTATTTTGTATGTATATCTTTAGTTGGTTTCTCTGGATGTGGACTTTATTGTTAGAGATTTCCTTTTGATGGGATTTAGTTTTGTTTACACTGTCTTGTCTATTTGGGCGCTGAAGACAGGATAATAGCGAGGATTGTGCGCATATAAAATCGATTCAAGCTAACCAGTAGGTCTTATTGCCTACTGACCGTTCCAAGTCGGTAACCCTGTGTTCACCACCCTTTCTGTTGTTTTTGTCTCTTTCATTGTAGTTTCAAGTCCTTGTTTGCAGTACAGTGCTGACCTACGATGCCATTGCGTTCGGACGCTGTGGTTTCTATAGGACCCTATATATCATTTTGTATACTTAGGTAATTTTAGGTAATTTTAATTTCAGCTTATGTATTTTTAACCAGATGGTGTATATAGGTTATTTTGATATTATCCAAAGATCCACTTTGTAGTGTAATGAATTTTTTTAAAGTCGTGGTCCTGGATGCTGTCATTCCGACATAAATGCTGATAAGGAAGATCCACTGGGAGCAATAATAACAACCAAGAGAATACAGTAGCAGACTCGGTTGTATTTAGTCTGTTCGTGAGAGGTAAAGTAGAAGCAACACCTCTCACGCCCCTAGCACCGGCTAAAGCTATTTATAAGTTATTATGATCTTATCCAAAGATCCACTTTGTAGTGTCATGACTTTTCTTAAAGTCATAGTCGAGTGTGCTGTCATTCCGACAGCGTTTATTTTAAATAAAGTTGTGCATTGACTCCATTTCTATGTTGCCATAAGACCTACATTTTGAAATAATCATCCAAAAATGTACACTTGCTCTCAGTAGAAGAAACGAAAATCCATTCTGCAATGCCCTCCTATTTTGCTATCATCTAAGAGACAGAACGGCGCATTTGTGTAATTTTCTATATTTAATTAACAGTTCCAATTTGTCTTTGGTTTATATGATTCATCATGGACATTAATCGTTTACGTTTGAATGTAAAAATGTACACAAACCGTGGAAAATAAAAAGGCGAAATAATAATGATTCAAATATTTGTTTTTCTGCATTATCTCACACATGACGTAAATAAATCTTGCGAGAACGACATTAAGTGTTCCGTATCATCAAACAATTAGTTATAAAATTCACATTTGCTCCCAAATCAATAGCAGTTATGACTGATTCAAGTGAAATAAATGTCTATTAGGTCGAATTTGTTGCACTGTTACGACTGATTTAATTGGCGATGTACGGAACGCGATATATAAAAAATTATCGTAACTACCAACTTCGCGGCTTTTCTACGAAAATATTATGGTGGTCGATTTGCACCAAGAAAATATACAAATATACACAACGTAGAAACATATTGTTGTGTGGTTTCGGCGTCAAAAGTAGTACGCAACTTCAAAACAAATAAAAACATACACCGTGAAAGAAGGAAAAATTCACCGCGAAAGAACAAAACATTCATCGCAAAAGAACGAACTTTTAGAAAAGAGGTTTGGTGCACCCTAGAACCTGGTTTAAAACCCGGCGGTCTTTTTGCCACTGACCGTTCCAAGGCGGTAGCCCTATTGTCAAACCTTTTATGTTTGTGATGTTATATCTTGTCTTTTATTCATCTTTGTAGTTGTTATTTGTTTCTGTGCGTGTTTGTGGTTGACTATGGTTCTTGAATTAAGAAATAATAAATAAGTACCTGTGTTTTATCGGTGAATAAAATACAGTTAGGAGTTCGGATGCGTAGTAATTAAATCACGAGTGCGTTAGCACGAGTGATTTAATTTCTCGCATCCGAACGACTAAGATATAACATCACAAACATAAAAGGTTTGACAATAGGGCTACCGCCTTGGAACGGTCAGTGGCAAAAAGACCGCCGGGTTTTAAACCAGGTTCTAGGGTGCACCAAACCTCTTTTCTAAAAGTTCGTTCTTTTGCGATGAATGTTTTGTTCTTTCGCGGTGAATTTTTCCTTCTTTCAACCGATAAAATACAGGTCCGTATTTATTATTTCGATTCTAACACAACAATTACCCCATTATTTACGCTATTGTTGGGGCACTATATATTATCTCGGAGGTCAAGGTAATCAGGCTGCTATGTTTACAGGCTGTTCCATTGGGCGCCCCCGTATGCAAAGTTCTGCGTTTCAATGCACTAGTTTTCACGTGACAAACAATGAAGTCATTGCTTACGTCATATAGCTTGCGCTGTATGACGTCAAACGTTGTCACCTTGTTCAATATGCTTATTAATGTTATATGTACATGTGCATATGATTGGTTTATTTCGGGGGGGGGGGGGGGGTGTTGGGGGGGGGGGGGGGGTGCACAGTTTGGGAGAATTCATTAAAATTACTGTTCGGTTTGTCTTCGTGACGTATATTTACCAAGTGACGTCATGTAACGTGGCGCTTCCAACGGATGAAATATACGCGGGGAATTAATGGAACAGCTGTATTTTATCGTAGAATAACATACAGCTGTCTCCCTTCTTTGTGTATACGAAAGATTGCAGAGGTCGTGTTAGAATGCTGCATTTCATGTTTGACTTTTATATCCATTCTCGCAACGGAAGAACAAAACATTCACCATGAAAGAACGAATCATTTACCAGAGCAAAACATTCACCATGAAACAGCAAAACATTCACCACGAAAGGATGTAACATTCACCGCGAAAGAACGAAACATTCACCTCGAAAGAACGAAACATTTACCTTGAAGAACGGAACATTCGCCGCGAAATCACCGCGAAAGAACAAAACGTTCTCCGCGAAAGAACGGAAAAATCACGGAGAAAGAATTTAAGGTCATTTGCAGCCCTGTAAGCCAATGTATTCGGGTGGGTTCCTGTGTTTTAGGGTTTCCTTTAACTGCTGTGTTGCTGGCTGAAAGGGTGAATTGTGAAATCGACTGTGAACGTTTTAGAAGCTCCAAGTTGAAACCAACGCATTCTCTTCCTGTAGCTTAATTGATTTCTGTTTTAAACAACATAGATAACCACGTTTAAAGACTATACACCGTAAAGATGAACTTTTCCCCTAATACAATGGTAGGTAAGAATTGAAAAATAAGGACATATGAAAGTTCAGCGTTTCCTTTTATCTTCATCAGTGTCGCCAGAATATGTATTATAACCTAATATGTGATTCAAACACAAGCACAAGCACATCTGCCAATGTATGTTGAAAAGACAACAGTACCGGAAAAACTCATTTTATAGCCAAGGTTTTGCTTGATTTGATTTAACGCCTTAATTAGATTGACTTTACATATTGTGCAGTGGAATACATGAAATATTTCAAGCGTAATACCTTTCGTCATTAGCTGAATTTATCATTCTCGCCTTTGATCGATACTAGTATCATCACCCGTATTTGGCGCTTGGAATTATGGGGGAAAAAGTAGTCCGGTCAGGTGATTTGCATATCTTTAGCTAGGGACCAAAACCCAGGTTTTAGGACACAATCTAGACACGCCGGTCAAAAGCACCAAACTTTCCTCAAATGTGTGTTTTATATTCTATGTATTTTTGATAGGGTCCCCAAAGGTTCGTGAATCCCTAAATGTATTAGGATTATATGCACACCGAATAACCGCACCGCGGATGAAGTCCTGAAAAATCAGGAGGGCACCTGCCGAATATCAGTGATGAATTTGAAAAAAATCGAAATGACGGATATGGGTACGAAAATCGAAGTGACAACCAAGAACTGATAACTAGGAATTGGCTAATCTGCCCGTTTTAAGTCTTCGTCATCAATGCATGATTTTTTAAAAAACAAAATACAAAAAAATAAAATACAAAAAAGCATTTAAATACAAAATAAATTTAAAGACAAAATGCATGTATACAATATTTGGTCAGTTCCGGTACGTTCGGAATCAAAATTCGTATGTACTTCGACGGATTACTGTGTTCAACATTTGATAATTTTATTAGCCGGAAGTCAGCGGAAGAGAAAATGGTACACGGTTTCTATATAAACTACATACTGTTAGACACACGTGTGTTGATGCATGTTTTGTGTTGCACGTTATTATAATACATTCTAAGGTAACATCAGTGCTTTCATGTAAATAAACTTTCGATGGAACAATTGCCTTAATGACATTGCAAAACTCTGATGTGAATGATTGATCTTGACTGGCAATGTCTTTTTGATGGAAAACTACTGGGATCTAGGGCGCCGCCATGTTAGTTTGAAGTAACCAATATGGATTCTTTCTAGATATATTCGAGATATGATTCCATGGAATAGATCGAGAAGTTGCGAATGATATTTATTCTGAATTACCGAGATTGGTTTATAATTGTGGGTGTCGGGGTCTTTTAGTGTTGGTGTGAGACAAAGTAAGACAATCTAATTAAGTCGTCTGAAAGCATTCATTAAATGAATAACACGTGTTATTACATTTCTATAGATGAAAGATTAGAATGTATTCTCGACCTCTTTTAACATATTTACAGTGCACTATACCTCGGCGCGCTTGTTTCAGCCAGAGGTTTTTCAACAATATTAAACATGAACAATTTTAGCAATACGTACACATATTTTCTTACGTACCGTATATGGTTATCCACGATTGACATGGGTGATGGAATATCAGAATATTTCATGAGTATCCGGTGAAGACAGGGAATTCCAACTCGAGGTATAAGTGTTTTTATCAGAACCGAGGCTCTGATTAAAACACTAATAATACCGTCGATTTGAATTTTTGACTTTGTGAAGCTTAGCGGATGGCTACAGCAAGACTGAACACAGATCCAGGAGCGTCTGTTTTCATTATATTCAGTCATATCAGGTATGTACACATATAGAAATTAATAAAAACAAATCGATTCATATTCGACGTCTAGAAACCCAGAAATGCACAATACTTTTGATGGGACTTGTTCAATGTAAACTCCTTGTTGCTGGGACAGCATAAAAGTAAGAAAACACAAATAACTTCAGTTAACCTCAATAGTTTGCTATACAACTTTCATGATGTCTTAATTTACGTTTGCCCAATACATTAAAACCATTTTTTGGAAAAAACGTCTGATTTGTTTTCTTCTAATTTTTGATGCAGCAGACTTTTGCATTGAAAATACCGTATCAAAAACAACTTTCGATCGTGACATTTTTATTTCTCAACCGATTTTTGAAAAGTATGGTATCTTTATTTACCACTAAAAATGTCTGTTTCACTGATACACACCCGATTTAAGCATTAGTTCAATTTCGTCCAAAAAGTCCATTAAACCAAAGCAAACTGTGATACATGAAAACCATTTATAACATGCAGAACCTACACACGTATCAGTATCGTTAGAGAGCGATCAGATAAACATATATTTTATTACGAAATCCCGAAATTAACTGAGCAAAATAAATAAACCTGGTCATTCCGAATTGCTGATGGAACGGCGTCGATCAATCATGTAGCAGTAATATTTTTCTGAAAAACATAGTGTCTATGTAGAATAAGGAAATAATAATAGTGAACCAGGTGAAATTATAATAAATTTATGGAAATCTGCATTTCTTTTCACAAACGTATTCCCTCGTTAACTCGCTTCGCGTCATTCCAAGTGTCGTCTGCTCTTTGCGTGATACAGTCTTGACCTACACTTATGTTGTTTGGTTGGCCACAGGCTCAGTTGACGTAACTCATGGGTTTCCCGGATGACCACTGCCAGTTGTCCTCTTCTAAGATATCATTTACCCCAATCCCGGGGCGTCCGTGGCCGAGTGGTTAACGTCTCTGACTTGAAATCACTTGCCCCTCACCGCTGTAGGTTCGATCCCTCAGGGGCATAGGAATCTTTATGTGAGGAAGCTATCCAGCTGGCTTGCGGAACGTCGGTGGTTCTACCCAGGTGCCCGCCCGTGCACGAAAATTGCCCGGAGGGGCACCTGGGGTCTTCCTCCACCAATGGAAGCTGGAAAGTCGCCATATGACCTTAGCTGTTGGTGCGACTATAAAATCCAATTCAATCAATCAATCATTTACCCCAATCCAGATTGCTCCAGTGGAGTTGTAGTCATCTGTAAACTTTCGTAGAAATACTTCTTTGTCGGCACTGTTATTCTACGCAAGATGTGCCCCGGTATCTCGGCAAGTACTTCTATGTAACCAGATGCACAAGTGTTATAATTTATTTCTAAGAAAACACATCGACTTGAAAGTTAAAATCAGAGCAGACAATTTAATAAAATCGTTATTTTGCAGTTCAAGCATGATATACACAAACAATGAGAATATTTTGGTGGGTACTTATTAAGGTTTTTGACTTTATAGGAAATGTTGTAATGGTAGCTGTCAGTGATTTTACTTAAAGTTCTCCCCATATAGCGATTTTTTGTACAAACTGTGAATATATTTCGATAAATGGGAATCAGCCCTAAACGAACGGTGTAAAGGATTTGAAACGAATCTTTAATTTGACAAAGATGCCGACAAAGATACCGACTTCGAAACGAGGTTGGTGTCAACTATCTTCATTAATTGTGCTTATATATACAGTAGGAGTATCTTTTTTTTGTTTTACTTGAATTTATAATAGTTGCGGCTTAAGTGCCAGTAGTAGTATATATATGAGAGGTACCAGGCCAGTTTTCCATCACGGGGCACGAGAAAACTAGTGAAATATGCCAGGGGAGAGACTCAGGCGTAACTCTCATTTATATCACTAAGATCTAACTGTAAGTCACGCCTAAATCAACACCAACATATTTCAACAGTTTTCTCAAGCAACCCCGCTCTGGAAAACTTGCCTGATACCTCTCATATCTATACTACTAATCAATCCGATTTGTCATTTTAATAACACAACATTTGCAACTCATTAAGCAAAGTCAGACGGAACCGGACAGTAGTCTTCATCATCGCTGTGCATATCATTTTTTTACCATGGAGTATTTTATTTTTCTACACTTTGCTATTTTGTATTTCAGATCAAGAAGCCCTTCTCTGTTTTTAACCAGCTCACGTTCATAATTGTCCATTTCAACCAGCAATCGTCTTTTTTTGGTGTCCATAAAATCTTCACGAACTACTTCATATTCTACTTGGAGTTGCTTGCTTGTCATTATTTTTTTTCTATATTTATCTTTTAAATTGTTAAGTTTTCTGCAACCTTTTCTAATCTTTCTTGTTCCATTATATAATAATACTATATATAATTATTTTTAGGAGAGCGGAATAATTTTATTTTTCGACTTTTCGGCGAATCCACTTTCGGCGAAGTTTTTCAATAACACGATCCAAAACGGCATCAACTCCGGGTCTAGTCTCGGCAGTTAAACAAAATCAGAAGGAGCAAAGCAATCATCCTCATCACCACTATACATATCACACTCGATCATGGCACAAGCAATCAAAAGGTTATCAAGTGGGGGAAAGATATCAAAGAATTGCAAGACAAATTGAAAATCCTAGTAGCCCAAAGAAAGAAAAAGGTTTTGTCTCCAGAAGGTAGGACACTGAGAGCAAAAATAGCAGCAGGGATGAGATGGGGAAGAAATGTCAATGAATTACAAAAACAATTACAGGGATTAGATGGAATATTGAAAATCAAGAAAGACCAAAAAGAAGACCAAGAAGAAGACCAAAATGACACCGACGATACACGAGAAATGTCAGACGATAGTACAGATCAAAATGACACCGAAGATAGTACAGAAGATATTCTGGATGAATTACGAAATAGATTCGAGGATCTTTGGGCAAAAGTAAAACATGACACGCAGAAAAGGGAAGATCTGTATGAAATCGCAAACACATCCATGCAGTTGAAAAACTTAGACATACAGCTGAAAAAGATAAACAAGAAATACTCGATTGGATGAACAAAGTTTTTGTCACAAATCAATACAGATAATCTCATATATTTTCACCGAAAGAAGAAATTTAATCTAAACCTATATTATATACAATGAACTCAGTAAAAGCTACCAAAGAAAGAAACATGGAGATAGACGGGAGCATCTTGGGGATTCGCTCGAGCAGATATCTAGCATACTATATAGCAAAAGAAAATGCCTACGACATCTGGTATCAGATATTTCAAAGTGGGACTACACAAAGGGGAATAGTGGAAAAACAAAACTGCGATCTATCCCAGGGATAGAAAAAGCTTTCATCGATGATATATATGTATTTGGGTATCTAGGAAAAAAGGATATTCAAGCAAAACAAGGAAAGGTGATGTTAACCGAAGGAAAAACAGGCGCTGCAAAAAACATTGTACAAACAATAGCAACATTTGTGTCGAAAACAATTGGACGTGGACGAGACTATTGTAATGTCAGAATCTGTAATTGAACATTGAACAAGAATCAGAACAGCAGTATCTCGAAAACTATAGAAATAATTGAATGGCATACAAGTAGTAGAGCAAGAAAGAACTGGGAATGCATATGGAAAGAAAAGCCAATAGGAAATGTACTCGCAAAGATAGATGTGTCAAACATTCCCATGGGTGTAGTGGAAAAAAAGAAAATGAATCTCTGTCGACTTCTAAAAAGCGTGGGACTAGGAATATACTCTATAGATTACACAAGAGACTATTCTGCAACAATGAAAAGATCCAGTCTGGTTGATTAATTCAACTTTGACAGAATGAAGAGCCTATTTTCTGGAATGCAGAGTGAAGAGCCCACAATTCTAGAGAATACGAAATCAGTCGGAAGTAATGTCTTCACTACTATACAAACGAGAGGTGGAAATGTCATGAGAACAAAAATATACAACAAGATTGTCTCAAACTTTGAAGCGGGGGATGTACAAAAAGTATTCGGAGGGCATCTGGCTGATTTTGTTGATTCCAAATCTGAACATTTGCGAAATACATTTTCACACCCAGATGTGCAAAAACGAGGATGTACTAGAGTTGACTTTCAATATACGGAGACCACAATCCAATCCTTCAGTAGCATAGACTGTATGATGACTGGAATCGTTTTTCAAATAGCAAATTGTTTAATCATATTTTTTCTTGGTATAATTTGCAAACCCTACCAGATAGTATTTTCCAATAGGTATGCGACTAACATAGTTTATACAATCGGGAAAATCACAATACAATTGTTCTACTCGTTTTCTAATCTTTTCTATTCTCTTTCTATTTTTCTCATATGTTTTTTCCAACTCACTCAACTCCTTTTCTTTTCCCTCCCAAACTTTCTCCTGCACTTTTTTGTTCACCTCTACCCATTTTCCCTTTTCCTCTTCTTCAAATATCTGTGCAATTATTTTTTCTCTTTTCTTGGTGGAGTTCATTGATATCTTTCTATCTGTTTCTTGTCGAAGAATTTGAAATGGAGGCTTCTCATCACCTATTCGATTCTTCCCCTTTCTCTTCCATATCCACTCTACACAATTTGTTGGTGGGAGGTAGTCTGTTGGTTCTATTTTCGTTGTTCTAGCCTTGGAAGGATTTTGATCGCAAAGGATTGTTTTCGTATCTTTTTCTTTGGTGTAGCATTCTAGCGGGGCAAATAGAAAATTTCCATTTTCGTATCGCAGTATATCAAGCACAAATATTGGGCAACGACGAAAGCCAAATGCTGACACAGCATATTTCTTTGCTTTTTTCCATGATACTTTTGGTGAGAATGAAGTCCCTACAATTCTACCAGTGTGAGTGTTACAATACCAAACAATGTACAAAGTATTTTGAACTCTGTCTAGTATAATCATATTTCTATCAATATTCTCTGCTAGATTTGCCCATTGGTTTTTTGCTGGTTGTATGTAGAATATACCCGTGAGTTCTTCTACAGTTTCTTCTAGAATATGTGTTCCTGACAAATGGCTGTGGTCTCCGTATATTGAAAGTTCAACTCTAGTACATCCTCGTGTTTGCACATCTGGGTGTGAAAATGTATTCCGCAAACGTTCAGATTTGGAATCAACAAAATCAGCCAAACTTTTTGTACATCCCCCGCTTCAAAGTTTGAGACAATCTTGTTGTATATTTTTGTTCTCACGACATTTCCACCTCTCGTTTGTATAGTAGTGAAGACATTATTTCCGACTGATTTCGTATTCTCTAGAATGGTGGGCTCTTCACTCTGCATTCCAGAAAATAGGCTCTTCGTTCTGTCAAAGTTGAAATAATCAACCAGACTAGATCTTTTCATTGTTGCAGAATAGTCTCTTGTGTAATCTATAGAGTATATTCCTAGTCCCACGCTTTTTAGAAGTCGACAGAGATTCATTTTCTTCTTTTCCACTACACCCATGGGAATGTTTGACACATCTATCTTTGCGAGTACATTTCCTATTGGCTTTTCTTTCCATATGCGTTCCCAGTTATTTCTTGCTCTACTACTTGTATGCGATTCAGTTATTTCTATAGTTTTCGAGATACTGCTGTTCTGATTCTTGTTCAATGTGCAATTACAGATTCTGACATTACAATAGTCTCGTCCACGTCCAAATGTTTTCGACACAAATGTTGCTATTGTTTGAACAATGTTTTTTTCAGCGCCTGTTTTTCCTTCGGTTAACATCACCTTTCCTAGTTTTGCTTGAATATCCTTTTTTCCTGGATACCCAAATACATATATATCATCGATGAAAGCTTTTTCTATCCCTGGGATAGATCGCAGTTTTGTTCTTCCACTATTCCCCTTTGTGTAGTCCACCTTTGAAATATCTGATACCAGATGTCGTAGGCATTTTCTTTTGCTATATAGTATGCTAGATATCTGCTCGAGCGAATCCCCAAGGGGCTCCCGTCTATCTCCATGTTTCTTTCTGAGTTCATTGTATATAATATAGGTTTAGATTAAATTTCTACTTTCGGTGAAAAAATATGAGATTATCTGTATTGATTTGTGACAAAAACTTTGTTCAACCAATCGAGTATTTCTTGTTTATCTTTTTCAGCTGTATGTCTTAGTTATTTCGACTGCATGGATGTGTTTGCGATTTCATACAGATCTTCCCTTTTCTGCGTGTCATGTTTTACTTTTGTCCAAAGATCCTCGAATCTATTTCGTAATTCATCCAGAATATCTTCTGTACTATCTTCGGTGTCATTTTGATCTGTACTATCGTCTGACATTTCTCGTGTATCGTCGGTGTCATTCTGGTCTTCTTCTTGGTCTTCTTTTTGGTCTTTCTTGATTTTCAATATTCCATCTAATCCCTGTAATTGTTTTTGTAATTCATTGACATTTCTTCCCCATCTCATCCCTGCTGCTATTTTTGCTCTCAGTGTCCTACCTTCTGGAGACAAAACTTTTTTCTTTCTTTGGGCTACTAGGATTTTCAATTTGTCTTGCAATTCTTTGATATCTTTCCCCCACTTGATAACCTTTTGATTGCTTGTGCCATGATCGAGTGTGATATGTATAGTGATGATGAGGATGATTGCTGTGCTCCTTCTGATTTTGTTTAACTGTCGAGACTAGACCCGGAGTTGATGCCGTTTTGGATCGTGTGATTGAAAAACTTCGCCGAAAGTAGATTCGCCGAAAAGTCGAAAAATAGAATTATTGCGCTCTCCTAAAAAGGTTATTGGCAAGATGAAAGATGAAACTTGTGGAATACCCATTGTTGAATTTGTAGGGTTGCGAAGTAAACTATATTCGTATGTGCTAGATAATGAGGTTAGTACAAAGAAATGTAAGGGTGTTAAAAAGTGTGTTGTTAAAAAACAGATAGCACACGATGATTACGAACAGATTTTGTTTACGGCAACAGAAGCCCACCATGAGATGAAAGTTATTTTATCACAAAAGCATAACATAAGCAGCTATGCAATAAATAAAAAAAGTTTATCAGCTTATGATGATTAGTACATAACGGACAAAATACGTTAGCATACAAGTAAAAAATGATATGCAGAGCGATGATGAAGACTACTGCCCGGTTCCGTCTGACTTTGCTTAATGAGTTGCAAATGTTATGTTATTAAAATGACAAATCGGATTGATTAGTAGTATAGATATGAGGGGTATCAGGCGAGTTTTCCAGAGCGGGGTTGCTTGAGAAAACTGTTGAAATATGTTGGTGTTGATTTAGGCGTGACTTACATTTAGATCTTAGTGATATAAATGAGAGTTACGCCTGAGTCTCCCCACTGGCATATTTCACTAGTTTTCTCGTGCCCCGTGATGGAAAACTGGCCTGGTACCTCTCATATCTATACCACTGCCAGTGTCTCGAAGGTTAGTCGGATAAGACCGTACATGGTATCGTCGCAAATATAATGGTTTTGGGACTATCGACTGCACCAAGCATTGAAGCTATCTCCGTGTCATTGACCCTAGCTCCGGATCATTGACTCTAGCTCTTGTCCAAAATGACGATATATCCGCTATACACTGTTTTCTGATATTATTTCCGTCTTGTCTCCACCTCGGAGTGTCATTGACTCTCGTTTCCATATATCTTCAAAAAGTAGAGTGAGCAGGTGAATTATCGGGCACTTATCATTGACAAGGAGTGTTTAAATATTTGAAGCAATAATATTGCAAAACAAAATGCATGTACGAATACGTCATGTAATGGGAATAGCTTTGAACATCAATCATAGAACTTTTAAGCGAAATACAGATGTACACACATACAAAGATAGGGCACAAGTCCTGGTACAACAATTTTGGAATAATTCATGCACATATCAAGCATGTGATTGTTTGTCATTAAGTTATAACCAAGTTTCACTGAAAATGGCGGTAGTCGTGCATGAAGGAGAAAACATATAAAAATACAAGTGTTACCCGTAATTTACCCCTAACACATATAAAAGACGAACTAGACAATAGCCCCGTGTGAGATTCGAACCATTGCGGGTTACTTATATATACAATAATGATTCCAACTGCAGACTACTAACCACTGTGCCATGCGCTCTACGCGTCTCATTGTTTACTATCGTATCACTAAAAGTGCACTATGTATAGTATAACACCTGTTTTACCTGCCAATGTTTATCTTATTATATTGACTTGAATCAAAACAACGCCAATAATCGAGTTCGTACTGTAGATGTCATATTTCTAAGCACAAAAACCCTAAATAATCGTTCTATCAAGCATTCGTTTTTGTTACCATTCCACCAGTGTTTCTTATGCACACATACAATTACCTACTTGAGAAAGAACTGTTTTGTATCTTATTATTGTTTAAAATATTTAGATGACTGTTAAAATCAACTAAGACGTTTTAGACCGGTGTCTGCGAGGTTGAAGCTTTTAGTAAACAGATCCAAATCAATGTCCATAGGCTCCAAGTATGGGATTGTCACAAATAACAGCGGGAAGACATTTGTTTGTTTGAATGGTGTTTTACGTCATTTTAAGCACATGTTAGGCCATATATGACGGTCGATTTTTTGAGATATAGGCAGACCACCCCATTTTTCCTGGATAGAACTAGTACTCTATACCTCCCGCCATCCGTAAGAATCTCCACTTACTGACTTAGCAAGTCGAGCTCCCAGTGGAATTCGAACCCGCAGCGGCGAGATCAACTAAACGTAGTGTATGACTTCCCCACATGGTAACGGCGAGCAAGAGCAACGTTATTTTTGGCTCTTAGTTGGAGAGGCGGATGTCTGTGTGTGTGGGTGGGGGAGGGTAAAATGGTCAAATACTCTAAAAATTCAATTCCCCATATTTCTGTACATAGCTGTATAACATCAACTTGTAAACCCAATGATGCGATGGCACGATGGCGACGGTACGATGACGATGCATGGTGATAGATATCGTACCATCGTACTATCGCCAAACTATCGCCAAAAAAAAACAGTACAGGGTAATTGGCAAAACCATTAGACTGATGTTAAGATGTTAATTTGTTCACGCTTATTTGTATGTTGTTCATCGTCTAGAAAGTATCTGGGCACGGTTTTATGAAACAACTTATTTTCCTAAATTCTTTACTTTGATTTACAATTTGATATTTCTGCACATAATGTACACATACTTGTCTACATTGAATGCTTAGGTGCAAACATGTGAACTGTTTTACATTTTGAGACTTATCGTAAGTTGTTTAATAAAACTCGGCCCTGATTCGCAAGACTCCATGACAAATAAAACATTGTCGGTGGGTTTATATTGTGTGGGGTCAATTTGATATTGGACATAATCTGCTTTTCGGGGAATGGCGATACATCGAAACTTTGGCCCTACGACGGGTTTTTGTCTTCGTTTTCGTATGAGTAGCACACACGCACGCACTCTCGTACACACACACACACGCACGCACGCACACACACCCCACATAAACACCTCTTTGGCCGCAAGTTTTCGATTAAAAAAAGATGCTAGAAGTTAACGTCATACCTAATAATTCGGGTATTACTAAGAAACTAGAGCCCTGTTATCGTTGAAATCAGTTTTCATCCCAGTAACAAACACACTTTCACATCATCTGCAAAAATAGATACAAACTGTTAGCTGTTACGAAAATTCCCTTCGTCTGACTGCTTTCTTACTATAACAGGGCAGAACGTTGCATTCATGTAATTTTCGATATTTAATTAATAGTTTCAATTTATCTTTGGTTTATATGATTCATTATGGACATTATTCTCTTACGTTTGAATGTTTAAATGAAAACAAATCGCACAAGAGGAAAACAAAAAGGCGAAGTAATAATCGAAATCAAATAAGAATTTCTCTATTTGACTGTCTGCATTATCTCTCAGACGACATAAATAAATCTCGCGAGAACGCCATTAAGTGTTCCATATCATCAAACAATTAGTTATAAAATTCACATTTGCTCCCAAATCAAAAGCAGTTATGACTGATAAAAGTGAAATAAATGTCAGTTAGCACGGAATTTGTTGCACTGTTATGACTGATTTTATTGACGATGTACTGAACTCGAAATATAAAAACTACTCACTTCGCGGACATTCTACAAAAAAATATTTATCTTATTACGGTGGCCGATCTGCATTCGAAAGGAAGCAAGAGCGAAAAAATAAAAAGTAGAAATATATAGTTACGTTGTTTCGGGGTTAAAATTATGCAACATTCACCACAAAAGTACGAAACATTCATCGTGAAAGAACAAAACATTCACCAGTGAAAGAATGAAACATTCACCGTGTTTTTCCATGTTTCAAATACAAGCACACCTGTCCGATGCAAGTAGAAAAGAACAACAGTAACGGAAAAAAAAACATTTCAAAATCGTATCAGAGTTTTTCTTCTGCGGCAGCCAAGGTTTTGTTAGAGTTGAATTAACGATGTGTGTTTGATGGTAATTACACCCTTAATTAGGTTGCTATTACATATTGTGCGGTTGAATAGATCAGACATTCCAAGCATAATAACGTTTCGTCATTAGCCGGATTTAAGTAACAACCAAGAATTAATAACACGGAAGTGCCTAATCTGCCCGTTTTAATAATCTTTATAATCTTCGCTGCATGATTTTTTAGAATACAAAATACATTTAAATATAAATTGCATTTGTAAAATACTCGGTCAGTTCGGAATCAAAATTCGTATGTATTTCGACGGATTACTATGTTCAACATTGGAGCATTTTATTAGCCGGAAGTCAACGCGACAGAAACTAGTACACGGTTGCTATATAAACAATATGACTGTTAAACACTCATGTGTTGATGCATGTTTTGTGTTGCATTTTTGTTTTTATTTTATAATACATTATAAGGTAACATCAGTGCTTTCATGTGAGCAAACTTTCGATAGAACAATTGCAAAACTTGGATGATAATGATTCATCTTGACTGGCAATGCCTTTTTGTCGGGAATCTACTGGTATCTAGGGCGCCGCCATGTTAGTTTGTCGTTACCAATATGGATTTTTTCTAGATAATTCTATGGAATAGATCGAAATGTTGCGAATGATACACACTTATGTCTAAATAGATATATACTGTAAGTTTTGATCGTTATTTATTCAGAATTACCAAGATTGATTTGTAATTGTCTGAAGTCGAGGGCTTTAAGTGTTGGTGCGGGACAATCTATTAGGCGCAACTTGATTAATTATTTACATTAGCATCTATTAAGTCGTCTGAAAGCATTCTTTAAATGAATAATACACGTTTATTACATCTATATTGGTGAACTATTAGAATGTATTCCAGAACTCTTTTAACATATTTACAATGCACTACGAAACTTCCTGCTATCTGATTGACAGATCCCGGGCAAATACGTACGTTTTTATACGTGTAGTACCGTCAAACTTTAAACTATACTGAAAGGAAAAAGAAACGTGGCACGATAATTACCGCTATATAATGTATGTACAATATTCTGCTGTTAATCGAATGGTACATGGCTACGTAAGATCTTTCCATTCGGAAAACATGACTAAAACAACAAGTAACACAGCAAATAGTATTCCTGCAAAGTTTCATTATTGACAGAGTACGCGTTTGCCTCAAGCATGTGAGCAATCTTAGTTTTTAGGATGCAACATTTTGCAAACTCTTTACCTTATTTACAGTACTGAGCTGGCTCAATTTTTCAAAGAGGAACTTCAACATTTATGATTTTTTTGTTACAGCGTGTACTGTGACTAAAACGTCTACAACATCACATTTGTGTCCTTTCTCTAACTAACTGCAACTTTTTTTTTACAAAACATCTTGGGATTTCCTTGGAATATATATGGAATTAAGTGTGCAGTATATACAATATATAGCGGAAATTCCCGTGTCGCGTTTCTTTTTCCTTTCAGTATAGTACGTTTACCCGTTGGGCCCGTGGGAAGGGGCGCCAAAACGTAAAATACACTTATAATTAAATTTTCACATACTTGGTATAACTACTATGAAAGATAATCTATAAATAAAACGATTTTCTTATTTCGAACTCTGACCTCTGCTAAGGTGTGTGTGTAATTTGGGTGTGGGGTTGTGGGTGGGGCGGGGGAGTGGGGTGGGGGTGGGGTGAGAGGTAATATAATTTTAGTTCTTTGTAATTATGTCTCAAATGAATTTTCTTTTCTTTCTCAAATTAAATTGAAATATTGGTATTACACAATACATTTTGCTCCATGTCTCACCAACAGCTAAGGTCATATGGCGCCAGGTGCCCCCGGACAGTTTTCGTGCACGGGCGGGCACCTGGGTAGCCATCCAGCTGGATAGCTTCATCACATAAAGTTTCCTAAGCCCTTGAGAGATCGAGCCACACGTTATTTCAAGTCAGAGACGTGAGCCACTCGGCCACGAACGCCCCTGAGTATCACTGAACAATCAACAGAAACAGTATTATCCCTTTATTTGGATACTGGGTGAAAAGGGTGAAGATATTTGTTTACCATTTTGACCTGATTAAAGAACGCGTTGGGATTTGCGAAGGCGCGTCGTCGAATTGATTCTATTTTGCTTTAATTTGGTTTACAAAAATACTCATTGCAGGGTTAATTATTGACAAATTCAGAATGCACCAACTCCGATTGATGTTAAAGAATCAAACTCAACAATCAGCGGCAAAATTACACTACAAAACCCATGCATCAAAACTCTATATGTGCCGAAAATATATTAAAAAAACATAGGTTTATTCACGGGTTATTAAAATACCCGTGATCGAATATGCGCAAAAATGAATTATGAGTTGGTAACTTTTAATTTGACGCTCCAGTTTTGGGGTTTGTCCTGGCTGGTTTAAAGCCGTTTATATTGTGAT
The DNA here is from genome assembly GCA_037043455.1 of Cyrtodaria siliqua. Classification (NCBI taxonomy): domain Eukaryota; kingdom Metazoa; phylum Mollusca; class Bivalvia; order Adapedonta; family Hiatellidae; genus Cyrtodaria; species Cyrtodaria siliqua. The sequence goes on from JAWPHD010005059.1 coordinate 29,250, forward strand.
TCTCAAAAGAGTTAAACTATTTATTTAACTCTCGTCGTCAGTAGGTTTAGAAATATGTAAAATGTAGCTTTGTTTACTTTCAGAGGTAGTTGTACCTATTTATTTGTGTTGTTCATTGTCTGGAGAAGTAGTGTATTGTATTCGTAAGATATCGTTTAAGAAATAAAACATTGTGAGCTCCTTTGTATTGTGTGCGATCAATTTGATATCGAACAAAACCTATTTTAACATCGAAACCGTGGTCCTAGGACGTTTTTTTTTTTTTTTTTTTTTTTTGTGTGTGTAACACATATATAAAAATCTTTGGCCGCAATTTTTCGATTTCGAAAATGTACAAGTAAACGTCATACGTAATAATGCAACGTTCTGGTAGTATAACTAAGAAACACACTATCACATCATCAGAAAATTGTAGATTTATACAAAAGAGCTCGATTTGTTAATTTGAAGGTGCCGATTCTTATGGATGGCGGAAGGTGTACAGAACTGGTTCTATCAGGTCTGCCTCTAACACAAAAAATTGACCGTCTCATATAACCTTATAAGTGCTTAAAAATGACCTAAAACACAAACAAACAAACAAAGTCAACTAATGTTTTATTTTCGAAATCAGTGAAATACATACTCATTTCAACTTATGCCCGACCTACGTAATAATGCTATTCTCCACGTATAAAACCTACATATTCCTACTAACTGTTAGAACGCAAATGATTATTTGATTGCGCTTTTCCAATAAGACTTGGCAACGTGGCAAACAGACTGTTTTTCTGTTCTAAAAATCCCATCAAAGTCCTCATCTAAAACTACAGTCGACAGAACTTGTTTATACACAGATGTTATGAATTTAACGGTAATAAACCTGAAAATCAATCAAAACATATAACAGTAGGATATTTAATAAATATTAACGACTGAACCCAGGAGTATTCCTTCAAAAGGATTGGGTTGATTACTTTCTTGAAACGTAAACCCTATATCTCAAAACATAATCCCGATTTCCATCAAACTCCTTTGACACAACATGTTGTCCAGTCCCAAAATAACCGCTGAATACTTATATTAATAGTCTCATTATTAACAATAATTATTTAATAAACCGAATCACAAATCAAACGAAAAATATGCCTTTCTTCTCATAATAAGACGACCTTTTCAATAAATACAAGATGAGTGTTCCTTAGAGTTTATGTTTGTTTTAATCCACTAGGATGATATAGATTCATTGAACCTCCAGCACCGTCTCCTATATTATAAAACTAATAACAACTCGTATGAATTTTAATGTATTCATTTATATAAGTTTGTAACACGAAATTCATAAATGTTAAAGTTCCGCTTTGAACATGTTAATCATTTCAGTACTGTATGAAATATATAGAGTTTAATAACATTGTTGAAGTGATACGGGAAATAATTCCCGAGTGAGAAAGATTCTTGCGATACAGAAACGAACTCGTGCGTTTTCGCACGAGTTTGATTAAACTTTCAATATCGCAAGAATATTTCTCACGAGTGAATTATTTTCCGTATCACGACAAACATATTAATTAAACTATATAATATATATTCTGTGATTAATTTCTTTCCAATCGTCTTTTGACACAAGTATTCCTTCTTCTGTCACTCCTTTGGCGACAGCGCGGAGTAATTCATGACGTCAATTCGTGACGTAATATCGTGAGGTCTATCGTTTAGTTCATGACATTTGGCTACTGTGATGCTATCTTGCAGACTAGGCGAGATAGCGCAGTACAGGAAGGGATATGTTATAGATTTTCTCAAACTGGGAAATTTCTATAACTCATCACAGTATATATAATATAAAGAGATAGCAACGGTTTACATCCTAAGTTTTCATTAAGCCAACCACGTATTCTATTAATAGTGAACTTTTCAACGGATGACATTGGATGTATTATGTATTGTTTTAATATTTTCCCCGAAAGGAAAGGTCTATTTTAGCCATTTATCATTCGATTAACAGCAGCATAGTATACATACAATATGCGGAAATTCCCGAGTCGCGTTTCCGTTTTCCTTTAAACACTTAAAAGGGTAGCCTAAATTGGGGGTAACTGGGACACTTTTTTTTTTATTAACGTAAATAGATAATTATTATAAAATTATTTTTTTTTACATATTGTTCTGTGCTCCAAGTACAGTGCATGGCTGATATAAAATTTCGAAAATATATCAAGAGTTATGTTTAGAATAAAATAATGAACAGTTGATCAAGTGTCTCAAGTTACCCCACCAAGTTGGGATAACTTGGGACACGTCTTTTTCTAAGTTAAATGTGCATATTTTGACTTATCAACTATATGAGTTGCTCATTAAAATAAATGCTTAAAATCAATATAATTAAATATTTTAAGAGTAGTAATTTTGTACGAATAATACTAATCAGAAACCAATAAAGGTATTCCAAATTATTCAGTTCAGTTTAAGTATGATAAAATATGTATTTTAGAAAAACAATCTTAATAAAACAAACATAAACCATGCTAAGGCTTATAACTATTTATTTCAGAGTTATTATTAACTAACTAAAGTGTAATTGTAACTATGGCATTTCAAAAACAAATATGGCATCATATTAAAATGTGATATTAAACTAAATATATAAACAGTGTTTAAAGGGACAGACGGAAATCTTGATTTTTTTAACTTGCGGTGTCCCGTTAATTTTTCTACATGACTTACATTATTCAGACATTAATATTAATCATAAGAATAGTATATAGCAAATTGTTTTTGCGTATTTCTGACTGTTAATTATATTGCGCCAATATTATAAAGATTGATAAAAACTTCAAGATTGCCATGTGTCCCTTTAAAACAGCGTTTTAAAACAGTAACTTGAAATAGTTCACTTTTTTGTATGAAAACTATTTTATCTGTGTTCAGCACAGACAAAACCTGAAAGGCCTTTGCCAACCATTCCAGTACAAGACTCATGATACCATGAGTTGCATCCATCCCTGTGACATTTTACCCAATCTTCGTCATCTTCGTCGTCATCATAATAATAGCCGTTACAGTATGTACAGTAGTTGTCCGAATTATTTGCTTCGGCAATAACACCTCTCTTCTCAGCGGGTTTTGATTTGCTTTTCTGTTTCGATTTTGTATGTTTTTTCAGTTCACGCTGTTTTTGTCTGTTTTCTATGTCTGTTTGCTTCTGTTCTTTCTCTCTTTCCTTTTCCTCTAATTGTTCAATTACCTCTGCTGCTGTCAGACATCGGGCAGAAGTCATCCGTCGGCTCTTTTTGTTAGCAACGTTACTAGTTGACTTGTAAAGTGTTGGTATTTTAAATATTTCATTCAATGGGCCTTTTCCTGTACAGTTGTTTCCACTTGATGTACTTGTAGAGGGTACCGGTTCAGTGGCGGGTATGCTATTAAAAGCAGCCAAGACCTCACCTTCACTCTCGTTCATTGGTGTTGCTGACGATATCACGTTGTCAGATGTTACTACTAACTGTGATGTGGTTGATGGTCCATACACTTCAGGCGGTATAACAGATGGGTTTAAAAGGTGTATTCCAGTAGCTCGACATTTGTCATTGTGCATACTTTGTAATATGCTTTTATTTTGAATATACCGCAAGAGTCGTATCGTGTAATAGCATGACCGGGGTTTTCCTTTAGGAACTGCATGCACGCCTTGTTGTACTCCGTTTTGAGTGGTTTAAACAGACACTTGTCAAGCGACTGCAACTCACTGGTAGTATGTGGTGGCAGGCAAAGTATTTCAATTTCATTTTTCTTTGCCAAAGTAAGCGTTCTGATGCCAATATGTGACGTGTGATCGTAGAGTATAAGCAGTATAGGTCGAGCTGATGGAATGTGTTTCATAAAATGATTCTCAAACCAGTCCTGAAATAACTCCCTGTCGATGAACGATGACTTACTCGTTGCAAATAATTTGTCAACGGGGCCATTAGCAACTAACCCTTTATTTAATCTCTGCCCTTTGATGAAAATTATCATGGAATGAAGTGCCCCGATGCAATTACGCACAACAGCAGTAACATTTTCTCCTCTATCGCCAGGGGCTGGCGTGGCGCAGTCGGTAGCGCGGCGGATTTGTAACCGGAGGCCCCGGGTTCAATCCTCCGTGGTGCCACTGAATTCCGTCGGTGTGTCCTTGGGCAAGACACTTTACCTTAGCCTCGTCCGTCGGATGGGGACGTAAACCGGGCGGTCCCGTGTATCGGTCTATCCTCCGAGCACGTTAAAGAACCATAGGAATCTATTCGATAATAAGAGTAGGGCAGGTTCCCGGATTCCTATGTATCCTTCCCCTCTCTCTGGGGCGGCTCTAAATAACCTATACTGTGTTGATGAGCCGTTAAACAACATTCAATTCAATTCCTCTATCGCCACTCGTTTTGCAAATTATGCTCTTTTTTCCCTTCTGTCCTATGACTTTAGCTGGCTGATGAACAGTGTTCATGCCTGTTTCATCTACATTGTAGATTTGAGCACCGTTTTCGTGCAATTTTAACCTGTCTATTGTGTCGCCGAGTAATTTGTAATATGCTGTTACAACATTCTTGTTATAACGCATTGTCGCCCGTGCTGCGGAAAATCCCTCAGGTTTCCTTAAAGATAACTGCGGATGACGACGAATGAAACCTTCATACCAATCATATTATGCTTTTCGTTTCTCCACATTAAAACGATGTGCTGTTTCTTGATTTTCTGCATATATCAAGAATGGCAAGTCCAAATCCGCAATTTTCCATGTTTAAAATATAACCCACAAGTTGCGATTCCTGTTCTTTTGTGAAAACAGGAGGTCTTGATGGAGGAGCTTCCAGCTGTACCTTCCCAATTACTCTTCTTTCCAGAGTGGATTTTGGGATACCGTGAGATTTTGCAGCCGTCCTTATACGCATTTTCCCATTTTTAATTGCATTTAGGGCCTTATCATGGCATCCGTAGACCATTTACCTTGTTTTGAGGGTTCAGTTTTCTTTCGACGTGCCATAACTGTAACAATAGAGTAAATAGAATAACATTAATAACACCTTAATTCATACTTAATGCAGTATAATATCTTGAAACTCAATTATAGTGTGTGTGTGTGTGTGTGGTGGTGGTGGTGGTGGGGGGGGGGGGGGGGGGGGGGGGGGTTAAAACAAATGTAAACACCCAACAAATAAACAAACAAACAGACAACCGATGTTTACATTTTTTTTTCTATAACTTTTCAGATTTTAGAGGGAGTGGAGGCGCGCCGGTTGCACCTCGCCTGAATCCCCCCTGATATCAAATAAATGTTTTTTCAGTAAAACAGCTGTCCCACTTACACAATGCATTGGGTAAGTGGGACACCTTGAAATCTAACAGTATTCATTTATTTTTTTAAATAAACAATTGTTTCTTTTCAAAATATCAATATCTTCTCCCTTAAATCAGCAAAATATGACCTATTGGGTAGCATATCATTAATTACAAGCACAAATTAGTGTATATGTTTTCAAAAACAAGAACCTGTTTCATGACGTCACATTATTGAACGTCATGCACGTCAACGTCATGACGTATGGTTAATTCAAAGGGTAATTTAAGGTTGCTAGACCATGATGCTGGAAATTTTTTAGCGTAATGAATCGACAATAACTTACTGAAAGTTTCTAACGTAAACATCTTAAAATACGACGTCTCGAATTGTTTGGTTTGTTTACATTTGAAAGCTCACCCATTTCAAAATGTATTGTGACGTCCTGTAAAAAACTATATTATCACGGCGTCATAATTAACTTTTAAACAAAAAAACAACTCGAATGCAATACATATACCAATATTAAAATATATAAAACTTAAAGAGGACACCGATTGCATTTTACGTTATGTTGCTAAAGTAAAAACGGATTTATTTTATGTTTTATTGCGTTGTGTCGACAAAACATCGATTTTCGTTTACAGTGTGTAGTTCATTTTTATTAAATATCCAATTACTATCAATAATCACCTCAACGAACAAAATAAAACGTTCTGTAAACAAAAACTGCGGTCTTTTTTTGCAGACGACCTTTGTTGGTAATCTTCGGCACTGAATGTTCTTTCACCTCAGAAGATCATATTAAGGGGAAATAACACTTGTCGAACCTGAAACTGGAAAACGCAAACAGTGTCCCAGTAACCCCGATGTCCCAGTTACCCCAGTTAACAGGAATGAACATGCCAGGCTCATCCTTCATGTACATCGAGATAAAATATGGAGAACGGGCCTAGAACCTTCTCACCCTGAACTGCAGAGTTGCTGCAAGACTCTATTTAAGCTGGAGCCACGTTGTTATTTTTCTACCACTGCTCTAGTGATATGAGCGAGATGACACCTGAAACAATGCAGGGGTCATGATGAAGACCTTTACTGAGCATGAACAAAAAATGATAAAATGAACATGAATTTGGGGTGGGGTGGGTGGGGCTGGGTTTCTATCCCTCTGCCTTCCCCTTCAACGGGATCTGCAGTGGCCCTATTCTTTGCCCCATAACCAAACGGGGCCACCGAGAATCACACGGGGCGTATAAACAGAACAAGAATGTAAATATATAAACATACCTGTCAGAACTTTGCGACGTACTAATTATGTGACTGACCCTATTTGATTGCATATAAAGTCATTAACTGATTTAGTAAGTAAGAAGATCGACCAGTCAGTCAGCCAATCAGCCACCCACGCACCCACCCACACCCAACCAGCTAGCCCGTCCGTCAGTCAATAAATCAGTCAGTCAGTAAACAAATCAGACATGATATACACTGGATAGCCCATGCAAAATTTAATAGTTTAATAATATTTTATTGCAGATATGTTACAATACATAAATTCAACATCACAATATTCATAGCAACATATGCAAATGGTTTGAACTACAAGTTATTACAACATTAGTTACAGTTCTCTCCATTGTGGCTGAAAAAGTGTACTTGATTATCGGTTTGAAATTGTAACAATAAATATGAACTTGAGAAGAAAAACGAAGAAAGAAAAATAAAATCAAAAATTTAAACTCTGCCTTGCCATTCTACCCCCGCGAAATCTTCACCGAAATAACACCCGATATCCCCGGTCAGGCTGATGGAAACATAGCGACAGTTGATCTAGACAAAATACAATGGTATTTCAATACAAGTTAAGGATTTTGGAATCGTTCAGTGTTTTTAATATAGTTTCGAACTTGCGTAAATAGAATATGATTTTCCTCATCCGTTAGTTGGTGGATGCCGTATAAAAGTTTGCGGGGACTGGAATATACGAGTGTCTAAAAACAATTGCCGTCTTTCATTTCTAAAAATTACACATCTACACAAATAATGCTCAACATCTTTAACACCATCACCACATATACAATTGGGATTATCCCTCAGATGATTAATAAACTTATTTCCTATGGGAAAACATTGATAAAAAAGGACAATATTTTGGCAACACGGACAACAACAGAGTTTCTTGCATACCGGATAAGGCTATACACGTTTTACATGGGGGATGGAATATAAGAATCTTTCATGGGTATCCGGTGACGATAGGCAATTTCAACCCGAGATATAAGTGTTTTTATCGGGACCGAATACTCACGATATATTCTTTTTCTTGCATATCAGAGACATGTTATGGAAATATCTAGCCTCGTTAAAATGACAAATTTCCGGTATGCAAGAAAATCTTTGAAAATCTTTTCTTGCGATATCGGACAAGGATATCCGTCATTTTACCGGGTCTAGATTATAAGAATCTTTCATGGGTATCCGGTGAAGATAGGGAATTCCTACCCGAGGTATAAGTGTTTTTATCGGAACCGAGGCTCTGCCGAGGTTACGATTAAAACACTTATACCGAGGGTTGGAATTCCCTATCTGACCCGAGTACCCATGATAGATTCCTTTTCTTGCATATTAGAGGCATGCTGTGCGTTGACGCCGCAGCTACTAACGTTTTGCATGTTTTCCTGCATACCGGATGTTGGCGCGCGTGAATTTGATCTCGACCCTAGGGTGAGATGGAAATATCTAGTCCCGGTAAAATGACGGATATCCTTGTCCGGTATGCAAGAAATTTCCATCTCACCCTTGGGTCGAGATAAAATTCACGCGCGCACCAACATCCGGTATGCAGGAAAACATGCAAAACGTTAGTAGCTGACGGCGTCAACCCATAACATGTCTCTGATATGCAAGAAAAAGAATCTTTCTTACTTAAAAATATAATATTATTACATCACTACTATCACAGAGTAAATTGAGATCCGATGGGGTCAGTGTTACTTATCACAGATAATTACTATTGGAAATTGGAATCTATACATTGAATAAAAATACAAGAGTCATATTTATGATATATACTTGCTCAGAAAGTGCTATTTGACTTCTGTTCTGAATTTATTAAGAGAAGATAGTGATTGTATATATTCTTGATGTGAATTCCATGCAGATACACCATTATAGTAAAAAGTTGCAGAAGCTACAATATTGACCCTTCGAAAAAGGAAATTATAATCACTACCTCGAGTATTATGCTTATGAACATCTGTATTTTTGTAAAATTATCATGAAGATAGGATGGACATTTATCATAAAAAATGGTCGCAGCTTTTGTTTATAGTCGACGCGTTTTGACAAACTCTTTGAAAGGTAGTCTAGATCATCTGCGAAGCTTGTCATTTCATCGAGATTCTGGTATCGTTTCTGATTGGCTGATACATACGAACCTTTTATCGAAGATAATGGCAGAAAGACAATAAATTAATAAATAAATAGAGGGGAACTTCATCATTTATATATCGACGAACTAAATGCGGATGTTCAAAAATATACTCTTCCAGTTTCAATTTTTTTTCTGCACAAAGGGTCAAGACGTTTGCATTACAATCAATCGTTGAAGATGATCAAGACTAAAACGCGGCCAATCCGTATGACTTAATCGAGATGTTGTGAATGTTATCTGGCGGTCATACTCTACTCTCGTTCGTGGACTATTATGGTCTTTGATCTCACTTTTAGTATTAAAGAATCTACTAAACAAGCAAATACGGTTATGTAGTTTTGTTTGCATTAAATACAAATACATATAAATTAAATATCTGAAATGAATTGTTTTTATAGTCGCAACAACAGCTAAGGTCATATGGCCACTTTTCCAGCTTCCATTCGTGGAGGAAGACCCCAAGTGCACCTCCGGGCAATTTTCGTGCACGGGCGGGCACCTGGGTAGAACCACCAACGTCCCGCAAGCCAGCTGGAAAGCTCCCTCACATAAAGATTCCTAGGCCCACGAGGGATCGAACCAACAGCGGGGAGTGGCAAGTGATTTCAAGTCAGTGACTCTAGAATTAATTGACATCAGAGACATACCAATATTATTTCTTTGCCGGGAGATCGTGAATCTGTGTTTTTTCTTTTCGGTGAGATTAAAATTAAGATTGCTAAAAGTTCGAGGTATGATACAATAATTGCGACCATCAACGCAACTAAAGCCTTTATTAAAGGATCTATTTCTTTTAAATTAAGGCTTAGAATGTTTTTTTATTCAATAGACAGATTTTTTGTTGAAGGCCATATCATTTTCCCCTAAAACAAAACACATAAAACAACAATAAAACCAATTTATTTGTACTCTTTCCAAATTATAAAAACAATCGGCTTCCAGTAAAAATAAAAAGTTGGATATAATTAGCTTTTATGTCGTGGATGTCAAGTTCAATTGACACTCAAGTACTATTATAGTGCAAAACAACATTTAATGTATCAGTGTAGCACCGTTAAATGTTAAAATTCCGCTAATGTTAAAAATTCCACTAAATGTTAAAATATATTACGCTAAATGTTAAACGTTACTAAACGCTAAATGTTATAAAATGTAACATATAGCGTTTAGTGGAATCCGTTAATCGCTAAATTTTAAGTCAACAAAGTATGTAATGGTATGAACAGTGCTGCTTAATCGACTCAGTTGCATGTTATAATGATATCATTAAAAAAGAAACATTATTAAAATACTGAACTGGGTCCAAATGTTGAACGCAGAACTGGTTTCAAATGTTGAACGCGGAACTGGGTCCGAATGTTAAACGCCGAACTGGATTCCAATGTTGAACGCAAAACTGACTTCGAATGTTGAACGCAGAACTGAGTCCGAATGTTGAACGCAGCACTGGTCCGAATGTTGAACGTAGAACTATGTCCGAATGTTGTACGCAGAACTGGGTTCTAATGTTGAACACAGAACTAGAATCGAACGTTGAACGCAGAACTGGGTCCTAATGTTGAACGTAGAACTGGAATCGAATGTTGAACGCAGAATGCAGAACGCAGAGTGAATTTCACACGTATACAATGCGTTTCATTGTCAGGATCAGCTTCCTTGCATGTTTGCGACTCACGTCACACAGGCATATTTATATTTATTATATACCTATCAATAATATGTACATAGTACTTTCATTTTCTTACAATAGAATACAACAACCCGTATCACACTACACGTTATCAGCATGCTACTAAAAATAGATTTTGGAAAATGTCAGGTTGGAATGTTGGGGATTGCCCAGATAGTAATACATTAATAACAATGGGTTTTAACATGAAATGTGAACTATCAGAATGTTTGTTTGTGCGTTTGTGAACATTGTGGGTTAATTAATTAATTTAAGATTATGCCAGTTGGTTAATTCACAAGAATTTGATGTGTAATAAATACAGGTGAAGTTGTTGCAATCACAGACCTAATAACAAATTAATTTATTAATATGTCTGTGTTGCAATGTAATGTACATGTTTTCATGCGCGTGTAATGTACATGTTTTCATGTCTTTCCTGTTGGTGGTTTTCAGTTAATTTGACTTTATATAATTTGTTTTAATTTGTTGCTTTTGATACATGTATTCTATTTTAATGATATGTAAAGAGGTATATAATAAAAGGATCATTACTATAGTGACTTGTTCTGAAGCTTGTATCACCTCTCGTAGGTAAATGCCAGAACAGGATCACACTCGAGGCTACGCCTCTCGTGCGATCCTGATCTGGCATGTACCTACTCGAGATGATACAAACTTCCAGAACACGTTACTCTAGTAATAATCCTATTATATATATTGTTTCAGATTAATCACGTAATGTAAAATTATAGGAACGGATCAATCAGATTAATTCGAAAGTAATTTTGTATAATTTTTTATAAAAAAATATTTGAATATTTTAACGCAATATGGATTTAAATTGTTTTGCCGTATATGGGGCTATCATCCTCAATCTCTAGGTCTGTTGACAAATAGTAGACGCCATTTGGATAGTTGAACCATTAGTAGTTACGATTGTAAACGAAGGAGTTTCGTTAGGGTCATCGTGCCATCACACCATCTTCATCATGCGATCGCAATCGCGCGTCGATACGTGCAAGTACGACTGGCCTAACGGAATAGCGTTGCAAACTGACTGATCTCGATCATCTCTGTTGTATGTAGTATCGTTTAAATGTAAATGTACGTAAATAATGAGACGGTAATGAACTATTAAATCAGAAATTTAGATGTGGCATTAATTACAAATGAACAATAAATATACTATTAAATACTGTAATTAAATGTCTATAAATATCACTATGGGACTAATTTATCGATATTCAGAGATACTAATGCGTCGCCACTAAACTCATGTTTACTAAATGTCCTTTTTATTTAAAAAGGTACAGAACGTATTCAAATAAGACGTCGAAGGTTATGCCTATAGCTCGACTACTTAAATAATACAGGAGATTTTGTTCCTTGGGGTCCTCGCGTTAATAAATCGCACTTATTTTACTGGGTGAGTTGGAGACAATGGAGACTGTGTGACAATGGAGTTGGAGGGGCGGGGCGGGCGGGGGTAATAGGTTGTTCTCCTTTTATTTGCTTATTAAATTATGTCTAACGCAAGTTAATATTGATATCTGTATATCTGTAGCTGCATGACAAACATTATATACACTAGACAAAATCACCGCATACACCGCATGTACAATTCCAAAGGAGTGCAACACGTATCTGGGTATAAGGGAGCAATGAGTAAGTCACTCATGAAAATGCCATTTAATAGACATATAATTGATATTACGTCCCATGTAAACTACATAGTACAGAAACTAGCGTAACAATAGAAATTTACCAAGTCAAAACAAAGGATCTAAACAAGAGAGTAAACATTTCCCTGAATATACAAACTTTGGATCCCCGGGGCAGAGCCATTTTTGATTTTATGAAAACAAAAAAAAGATAAACTTGATTGTTCAATATTTAGCAATCAATTCTAATTTTTTTTTTGTCAAATTCTATCTTGGCGTTCTAAATTAAATTAAAAGTTACCAACTCATGATTTTAAGTATCCGTGAATAAACCTATACTTTTAATCGACACAAATGACTAAACACCTGGATAGAGTTTGGAGTTTGGATAAATTATTGTTTAGTTTAATTTTGCCGTTATTTTGCGGGACAGTGCTTTTAAAGCTGGTATTTTTTTCTTTGATAACAACTTCCGCACGTACGCACGCACGTACGCACGGACGCACATACCAACAATACTATTTCCCGATATATATATCGTTTTATTGTATATACAATTACACATACAATTATTTCGGGATTGCTTCTAGTCTTTTAACATAAAAAATACAATTGTCCAAAAGACGAACAAATACATGGCTACCTTTAGTATCCTTTGTAAAAAAGCCTACGGTGATGTAGAGACTTCGCTACGTCGTAATATGCGCAAACACCACCAACAACAACAACAACACCACCAACAGCAACAACAGCATCAGAAGGAGAAGCTGTTCTTGAAAGTTTGGCGTTTATGCGGTTTCTTTCATAACGACATCGTCGAGTTCGACTTGTAAGTGAGGAAGTGTCCATTCTTATGGATGGCGGGAGGTGTACAGTACATGGTTCTACCCAGGAAAAGTGGGTGGTCTGCCTCTACCACACAAATTCGACCGTCATACATAACCTTACATGTGTTGAAAATGACGTAAAACACCATACAAACAAAGAAACAAATCGTCGAGTCATTTCAACAGCACTGTAATACAATTCGATGCTTTACAGATATAATTTTGAATTTTACATTTAGCGGTTAACGGAATCCACTAAACGCTAAATACTAAAATTTATAACATTTAGCGGTTGGTAAATTGTTAACATGTAGCGAAGTTTTAAAATTTAGTGGAATTTTAACATTTAGCGGTGCTACAATCAGAACAACACATGACAAACTCTTTTTGTTTTGAAAAAAGAAATAATAATAAAAAAAAAAGTCTAAATAAATAAAGAAACAATAAGTAACAACACCTATAACTTTTCAATAAAAAGAAATTTTGATTTTTTTTGTTGCATTTCATGTGAACAACTAACTCGTTGGATCAACTTGCAATTATTGCATGGCGTTCCATAGAACGGATCGAAGTCGAATTGGGGCTGTGCGTTGTAACTGAAATAAAAAACGTGTGTGTCGAATTATCTTTGTCATTAATTTAATTCCGATAGTTTTATTTTTATTTCATTGAATTAAATGCAACAGATATACACTTTGAATGCAAATATGTTCTAATATGGCACACCAGGGACATCTGGGGCGACGGAATACGAGTAATCACAACTGCGTTATCTCTCAGTGACGCAAATTAAATCTCATGTGTGCGACATATATTGTTCCATATCTTGAAACAATAATTATAAAAGTCACATTTGCTCCTAAATTGGTAACATTTATGATTGAAACCAGTGAAATAAAATGGCGCTTAGAGCGAATTTATCATTGATTTTATAACTGCAAAATAAAGTATAAATTCAAGGCTCGAACAGACTCAATAAAACCGAGTCAGCTACTTTTCTCGCTTGTTTGTTGTATTTGTTGCTTCCAAGGGATCACCTTTTCAGTCTTTACTGAATTAAAATGTGAAACTGGTCTCATGACTGTTATGACTGTTATATCCGGAAACGGGGTACATCAGGTTTTTGATATTATTTTTATTTTTAGAATATTTTAAAATTTTACAAAGGTTCCAAAATCATGATAAACAATGTGATGTCAATCAAATCATGATAAACAATGTCATGTCAATCAAATCATGATAAACAATGTCATGCCAATCATGATAAACAATGTCATGCCAGTCAAAACATGATAAACAATGTCATGCCAGTCATGATAAACAATGTCATGTCAATCAAATCATGATAAACAATGTCATGTCAATCAAATCATGATAAACAATGTCATGCCAATCAAATTGTGATAAACAATGTCATGTTAATCAAATCATGATAAACAATGTCATGTCAATCAAATCATGATAAACAATGTCATGCCAATCAAATTGTGATAAACAATGTCATGTTAATCATATCATGATAAACAATGTCATGCCAATCAAATCATGATAAACAATGTCATGTTAATCACATCATGATAAACAATGTCATGCCAATCAAATCATGATAAACAATGTCATGCCAATCAAATCATGATAAACAATGTCATGTCAATCAAATCATGATAAACAGTGTCATGCCAATCATGATAAACAATGTCATGCCAGTCAAAACATGATAAACAATGTCATGCCAGTCATGATAAACAATGTCATGTCAATCAAATCATGATAAACAATGTCATGCCAATCATGATAAACAATGTCATGCCAGTCAAAACATGATAAACAATGTCATGCCAATCAAATCATGATAAACAATGTCATGTCAATCAAATCATGATAAACAATGTCATGCCAATCAAATTGTGATAAACAATGTCATGTTAATCACATCATGATAAACAATGTCATGCCAATCAAATCATGATAAACAATGTCATGTTAATCACATCATGATAAACAATGTCATGCCAATCAAATCATGATAAACAATGTCATGCCAATCAAATCATGATAAACAATGTCATGTCAATCAAATCATGATAAACAATGTGATGTCAATCAAATCATGATAAACAATGTCATGTCAATCACATCATGATAAACAATGTCATGTCAATCAAATCATGATAAACAATGTCATGTCAATCAAATCATGATAAACAGTGTCATGCCAATCATGATAAACAATGTGATGTCAATCAATTCATGATAACCAACGTCATGTTAATCACATCATGATAAACAATGTCATGTCAATCACATCATAATAAACAATGTCATGCCAATTAAATCATGATAAAAAATGTCATGCCAATCAAATTGTGATAAACAATGTCATGTTAATTACATCATGATAAGCAATGTCATGCCAATCACATCATGATAAACAATGTCATGCCAGTCATGATAAACAATGTCATGTCAATCAAATCATGATAAAAAATGTCATGCTAATCAAATCATGATAAACAATGTGATGTCAATCAAATCATGATAAACAATGTCATGTCAATCATGATAAACAATGTGATGTCAATCAAATCATGATAAACAATGTCATGTCAATCACAACATGATAAACAATGTGATGTCAATCATATCATGATAAACAATGTCGTCAATCAAATCATGATAAACAATGTCGTCAATCAAATCATGATAAACAATGTGATGTCAATCACATCATGATAAACAATGTCATGCCAATCAAATTGTGATAAATAATGTCATGTTAATCACATCATGATAAACAAAGTCATGTCAATAAAATCATGATAAGCAACGTCATGTTAATCACATCATGATAAGCAATGTCATGTTAATCACATCATGATAAACAATGTCATTCCAGTCAAATCATGATAAACAATGTCATGCCAATCAAATTGTGATAAATAATGTCATGTTAATCACATCATGATAAACAAAGTCATGTCAATAAAATCATGATAAATAATGTCATGTCAATCACATCATGGTAAACAATGTCATGTCAATCAAATCATGATAAACAATGTCGTGTCAATTGTGATAAACAATGTCATGCCAATCAAATTGTGATAAACAATGTCATGTTAATCACATAATGGTAAACAATGTCATGTCAATCACTTCATGATAAACAAATCAAATCATGATACACAATGTCATGTCAGTCACATCATGATAAACAATGTCATGTCAATAAAATCATGATACACAATGTCGTGTCAATCAAATCATGATAAACAATGTAATGTCAATCGCATCATGATAAACAATGTCATGTCAATAAAATCATGATAAACAATGTCGTGTCAATCACAGCAGGATAAACAATGTGGTGTCAATCACATCATGATCAACAATGTCTGTCAATAAAATCATGATAAACAATATCATGCCAATCATGATAAACAATGTGATGTCAATCAAATCATGATACACAATGTCATGTCAATCAAATCATGATACACAATGTCATGTCAATCACATCATGATAAACAATGTCATGCCAATTACATCATGATAAACAATATCATGTCAATCACATCATGATAACCAATGTTATGTCAATCAAATCATGATAAACAATGTGATGTCAGTCACATCATGATAAGCAACGTCATGTCAATCACATCATGATACACAATGTCATGTCAATAAAATCATGATAAACAATGTTATGTCAATCACTTCATGATAAACAAATCAAATCATGATAAACAATGTCATGTCAATCACATCATGATAAACAATGTCATGTTAATCAAATCATGATAAATAATGTCATGTCAATCTACATATGGTGGTAATACCGTGTAGCCCCGGTCTGCAACTTGAATTCATTCTATACGGAACAAAAAAGTTTAGCACGTGTTTTTAGGGACATAGATTAAACATGTGAAATGAGAACGATTTTCGATAACCTATTAAAAAAGTATGTTCCCATCATATTTGCTCTATTTTATCACCGACTTTGTTTACAAATGACTTTGTAGCATTGCTATTGGTCATATTTACGTACCTTTATAATTGACCCTTATCAAACACGGCTCTGTTGAACCGTAAATGTCACAGAAACGAATTCTTCACACGTGTGAGGAACTCGTGCGAATTCTTCACAAATGTGAAGAATACGTGCGGATATTTCACAAAAATCGCACGAATATGTCACAAATTTGTGAAATTTACGTTTGTCATCTCTACCCCTAGTAGAGCAAAAACGTATTTTTCACATGTTAAAAGAGCACGAAAAAAATGAAATAAATGATTGTTTAGACGAAAACGTCACATGTACATACAGATCGGCGAAAATATAACATTATTAGAAAAATAGGCGGAGCACAACACAACACGACAGAACAGAACAGAACAGAGAATGGAACAGAACAGAACAGAATAGAATAGAATAGAATTCCATTCATGGTGTGCAGTTTTAGCGGCAACAAATTTGGCTTGTGTACAGCTGTACGGTGTACATTTTTGGTTTTCTCTCATACGATCCATTAGGAAGAGACGGCGAAGCGCGAAATAACTGAAATTTTGAATCGTGTTCTTCGAGCTTCCCCAGTGCGTCTTCGTGCTCCATCATCGTATTTTCGTGCATTGCCTAAAGGCCGAAGCTCCAAGCGGAAGCTGCGATGACGATGCGTGATGGTGCAATGGCGATGCGTGAAGGTGCGATGGCGTTGCGCGAATGTACAATGGCGATGCGCAACGGTGCAATAGTGATGCGCGAAGTTTCGATGGCGGTGCCAGAAGGTGTAATGACGATGCACGACGATGCGATGGGGGTGTCCGAAGGTGCGATGTCGAAGCGCAAAGGTGCGATAGCGTTGCGCGAATGTGCAATGGCGATGCGCGAAGGTGCAGCCATCGAACCTTCGCGCTTCGTCGTCGCATCTTTTCGCTTCGTTATCGAAACATCGGGCTTCTATAGTCTTTTTTATGATAGCAAACATGACAGACCTAAAGATATGTATTGATAAAAATACTTTACATCATTTGATCCGTTAAATGGGAGAGTTTTAATAACTCGTTTACCATATTATTTTAATGGTTACATGTTTGTCCGTAAACGAAACAAATGAAAATATCAATACAGATAAATCCCTTTCATAAAGGTTCAGTACCTACAAATGTGTCCATACTACACGGGTACCCCTGCTTTAGTGCGACCTTGACATTGAAGGTAGCCGCCTGGCGGTTGCACGCTTGTGTTATGAGGAATAAATGTGTCATGAGTAATTTGAAAATCGGTCTATACAGAGCGGACACGAATGTCCATACAAAATCTATGACCTCTAAGCGCCCAGCGACACTGACCATGAATATAGCCGCCCTACCGTTGACCGAGATCTTATAGTCATACACATTCTGTCCAAATATTATTAAGATTGGTCTTGAAATAAAGCCTCTAGAATGTTAACAAGATCAAATACAGTTTCTTGCTAAATCAAGGGAAATAACTCTGGTGTTACTACGCCGATATGACCGAAACTCGAACTTGGCTTGCATATTATAAACATTCACATTCCATCTTAATATGATTCAGATTGGTCAATAATTGACTCTACTGTAGTGTGTTAACAAGGTAGAATATGGCATTTTTGCTAAATCATGGGCCATAACTCTGGTCATACTTGTACGATCTAGCCCATAATCGAACTTGGCCGAGATCTTTTGGTCATATATGTTTTATCCAAGGTTGGTCAAGATTGCTTGAAAAATGTGGCCGCTAGACTGTTAAATTTATTTTTCTCGGTATATATTTTAATGGAATTGTGTGTACAATGTTTTAAATAAACTCTGGTGCGAAACTAAGAATAGTATATAAAACGGTGTAAAATAAATTCCATGTAATTAAGGAGATAATTTTTTAAGCTCATTCGTTATTATGCTCATTAGAATTGAAAGAAACGCACAAAAACAACAACAACAACAACAACAACAGCAAAAAACAAAATTGTATGTCATCTTTAAGTTTAACACCTAGACCAGCACGCAAAGCGTGATGTACTCTTCTTTAATATGGTTGCCATTACGTATTATGCGATTGAAAATGTATCATGCGTGTCCAGGGTAATTCTGATAATCATTAAAGTTTCGATCGTATGTGACGATTGCTGTATGCAGACATTTTGATTTTTTTTATAAGGGGTCACTTAAGGCGTTTATATTTAAAATCAGGCGTCGAAGATGATCAAGACTATACATTAAAGGCATTCCACCAACTCCTGCTCACAAGTATGAACTGTTATACCAGTATAAACATAATTTTGATCAGCTTGGTTTGCCTGCGAAAAAACAGAAACTACATTTAGAAAAAAGATGTGATGTAGAAAAAGCGGTGAAGTGAAGCACTTTCCTTGCTTTTATCCGTGATCTAAAACTGAATATCGCATTGGTGCGATTTATACAAATTATGCAACAGCTATGATACGGAAGTGCCGAGTTGTCAGGGCGTAATCTGCGCTTTGTCAGTGATGTATTGATTGTGAATTGCCGAGATTGGTTTGTTATCCGTGTAGTGCTGCAAGTGCTGACGTTAGACATTAGCAGTTAGACATTCTATTAAGCACATAATGGTTCATTATTTACATTAGCGTCTTATAAGGCGTCTGAATGCATTTCTTAAAACCGCACTTTGTTTATTTTCAACTTTAACGGAGATAATACAGATTTTTTGTCCATAATTAGTGTATAATGTTACCGTCAAATTTGCAGTAAGTCAACCGATGTCCCTTGGTTTTAAATGAAACTACGCATATGTTGATATACACCAGTTATAACACTTCCGAAAACGTCAGACTGTTTTATTTTACTATTTAATAAGCACATTTACGATTTAATAAGCATATTTTGTATTTAAGAAAATAATATGAACATGTCGCTGCCACGCATGTGTATGCTGGCTGTTATTTTGGTAGAAATCGACTCAATCATCAGAGTACGAAAAGTAGACAAAGTTCCTTCACATTTATCTACTTTGTTTGAACGTTTTGCTGTCATGTAGATGCAAGTGTTTATTTTGTAAATATTTTAAAGTGACTATTTTGTGAACAAAAAACTAAATATATAAAGAAGTCCAGGTCATTGAAAGATGTATGACTTTTTGATATCTAACAACAACCATTACGGGGTATCGCCTTAATTCCATTAAGCGATGGGAAAGCTTATTAGCAGGATTGTATAACGGATATTTCGGCAATAAAACACGTTTAAAAACATATTTTGAAGAAATGCGATAACCTATTTACAATTACCTATTTACAATTACCTTTAATTTTACAATATGCAAACCTTTTAAGCCGATATTAAGGTTTTATTTCATAGCCCAGCCAACCCCGTTTTCCTATCTTGGGGAAGGGATTGGATGGGGTATGAAAGTTAATACTCGGAACACGTAATGCTTGAATTTTAAAAGTTTAATGTAAATCAATACCTAATATATGTTTTAAATAAAGTCATTTACAAAGATACCAAAGCAATATATATACTCAGCAAAAATAAAAAGTATCCACTTTGTTTTCCTGCAGAACCTGATAATATAAGAAAGAACTAAAAAAAGAGTATGATAATGGACCTTTGGAAACGGCCGAGCACGACACGTACGAAATATTGCAGTCTCGGTTTGATTGAGACTGTTCATGAGCGGTAGTGAAATATGCTAGCTACCGCTCACGCCCTCTAGCCCCGGGTTGAGCAGAACTCAATATTAATAAAATCAATAGTACACAATTTTAACCGTCCCGAAGATGGCATGCATACGGCGTTGGACATGGAGTTCTTTGCTTCCCCATGTCGTACGGCATATGGTCCCAGTATCTAATACAATTAAATGTCCCGAACACTGTAGCATGCTTTTCTTTATTTGATGTTTACACACAATTTCATCGAAAAATACCGAAAAATAATAAAATAAATCAGTTTAAAAACGTAGATGTGAAAAAGAAATTAACAAAACTTAACAAATGTAAAGGTTAAAAGATATAGCATAGATTTAGAAAATTCATTCAAATACACAGAAAATATTCAAAAACTCGCTAATATCTCGTGTTTCCAATTTAGAATTCGGTGTAACGTGGACACATGATATATTATTACATGCGATATTAGCGAGTTTGTGTATATTTTGTGTGTATTTGAATGCACTTTCTAAATATGGGCTATTGCCGTTAACCTTTACATTTGTTACGTTTTGTTAATTTCGTTTTCACACCTATGTTTTTAAAAGAAAATCATGCTGCAATTGTTAGTTCTTTCTTACAGTCTCAGATTTTGCAGAAAAACAAACTTCTCAGGACATACATGCATATCGGTCAAGGCCCAATGGAAGCCAATGGAAGCCAATAGTGAGATAGGGTTCCCAGGGGCGGTTATCCTTTGGTTAAAGTTCCAGGGAAAACCCCACTAAAGAAAGACAAAAATATCGGACAGGGAAAGCAGCATTCAAGGACGACAGTGAACCACAAAACGCAAAAACAAACACGCAAACAGACAAGAGTTGACAATAGGGCTACCGCCTTGGAACGGTCAGTGGCAACAAAGCGTGGCAACAAAGCCCACTGGGGGTTTAAACCGGTTCTAGGGTGCACCAAACCTCACACTTACCCTACTGTCATCCCATTAAAACAGGACAGTGTAAATAAAGAAATCCCCGACATGATCTAATCTCTAACAAACAAGGCAGCATCAATAGGCAATATAAGTAAAACACAAATATGCTCGTGTAAATGGTTTAAACATATTTTATTGCATTTTTTAACAAAGTATGCAAATGGGTCGGGCCACAAGTTCTTACAACATTAGTTACGGCCCTTCCCAAAGTTACGGCCCTTCCCAAAGTTACTATAAATATAATACACATAAACAATAGCATAAAAAGCCACAATGAAGGTACTCATTGACTTGGCAGAAGTCAGAGCAACAAGAGAATAAACCATTAAGGGCACGACAAGAAAGATCATAGACAAACATCAAACGCCAACGTCCCATTGGGCTTTAGGTAGGCGTCATCATAGGGTCCACAGCCCGTCCGGTCATCGTACAATTAAAGAGGAAAACTTGAATGTGGTTGAATTTCATGAATTTTTAGCATAGATGTCTAGGACTCCGTTCGAAGGGAAATATGTTTTTGATTTTGTACACTGATAATTTTGGTGAAATAAATATCTGGAAATATGTTTTAAACAGAGGACCGCAATTGGTAGATTATATGCCACGTTGTCATAAGAACTTTAGCGCGCGCTATACATGTATATGTTACTGGATAAACGCTTTGAGGTCGAAAGTCTATATGATATACACATATACATTGCCGATGATAGGCGACATTTGTACTGTGATTAAACAATTTACAACACAGTTTTATCCATCTGTATATACCAAACTACTTTCTCGCATTTAACATTTTGATCGGATCAAACAAATAATTTAACATGTGTATGGTGTGTTTCATTTTCATTTAACATATTTGTTTGGGTTTATTTATCGTATCTTTACCGATGTTTTGGTGAGTTAATGTGTATTCCCAATTAAGGCTGGCATATTATTGGACACATTATTTTACTGATTTGCTTGTGTTAAAACACTTGGTCATCATGATTATATCTTTTTTATTGCACAACAATGCAAAAAAGATATATTCGCACTTGCTTTATAGAGCATCTGTAGCTTTTCAGACTAAAAATTGGCAATTAAATTAGTACTTCTAAACACCGAAACAGATGTGGAAGGGTGACGCGAAACTCGTGTAACTATATTTAAATAATGATCAATACACAACTCCTCGATTTGCATGCAATATCAATCACGGCGGGATTTACTAATGTACTTTTACAAATAATAATTGAATGTTGTTTAACGGCTCCTCAACACAGCATAGGTTATTTAGAGCCGCCCCAGAGAGAGGGGAAGGATACATAGGAATCCGGGAACCGTGCTCTACTCTTATTATCGAATAGATTCCTATGGTTCTTTAACGTGCTCAGAGGATAGACCGATACACGGGACCACCCGATTTACGTCCCCATCCGACGGACGAGGCTAAGGGAAAGTGTCTTGCCCAAGAACATACCGACGATACTCAGTGGCACCACGTAGGATTAAACCCAGGGCCTCCGGTTACAAATCCGCCACGCTACCGACTGCGACACGCCAGCCCTCTACGTTTACAAATAAATGGCAAAGGAAAACCTAACAAGATATATAATAGGCAAAGAAACAAATGTATTTGTTCCCCAATCTATTTCTACCTGTTTCTTGCTCTTTGTCTCCGAAATATCATTATCTTGGGCTAGCAACATTATCTACAAGCTTAAGAGGAGTATGATCTATGCAATTAAGGGTTTAGGAAATGGACGAGGGAATTCCGATACGGAAAAGACCGAGCACACGTTTAGTATCCCAACACCTTAAATTGTGTAGTAAACTGTTATAAAAACATTATCCTTCTAAATAATGTTAGTGTTTGCTCTACTTTTTCCTCCAATCAGACGGCGAGGAATTTTAAAAAAATGTCGAACTAATTCTTGTAAATTTCTAACGATCACCAATTTTAACCATTTAATCATTAAGTAATCGCTTACTAAATGGCACGCGCTTGTTTTGGTGCGAACGTGTTAATACGCGTGGTTTCGTAGAAGCGCGGGGAAAAAGTAGGGCAAACACTAAGTCAGTTAGAGGCTAAATTTTAACAATTAAGAAATCCCGGTCAGTCGCTGCGCTCCTTCCCTTAGGGTTTCTTAATTGTTAAAATTTCACTTCATAGCCTCTAACTAATACATATTTTTAAAAGGTCTAAACGTAATGAATGAGGCAAAATTACCTCTTATCTTAACAACCAGTGTATTGCTCTGTGTCTCTGTAAAATTATGTTCTTGCCTAGCTACATAATCTCCGCGGTTATGAGAAGTATGATCTAAAATACAATGCCTTGCAACACAGACCTAATAACAAATAGATTGGACACTACAAAAATTATCTAAATTTCACGTGGCACAGTGCGAAAATTTCACAAATTATTTCCCAACTTTAAACACACATATTATGAAGAGTTTTATAGATACAAATTTCATTCATGCCAAATACTATCACAAATTTAATTTTCTTTCCAATGATAGTATTTTTCTTTCTCTTACATTTAGGGCAAAAAAGGAGTTTGACGGGAACTTTGACTATGTAAAACCTTGATTTTTAAGAGAAAAGCGAATAAAAACAATATTTTGTTTGATATGATATTTGTTCATGAATTGGAAAATATCGTTTCCTTCTACAAAACGCCTTATGTATTATCGCCTTTAACCGCGTTTGTACAGTACTGTATGGCGTATGGGTAATCGTGATGTAAGGAAAGCTTCTGTTGAGTTTCATGTTAAAACTACACAATCGGTGTGTTCTTAGACTTGTCACTTTCCCTTAACTACGTCTGTCGGATGGGGATGTACGCCATGCGTTCCCGTGAATCGGTGTCTAACCTCCGATCACGATGAAGAACCATAGAAATATATTTGTTAGTAAGAATAGGACAGGTTACCGATCCTATGTATCCTTCCCCTCTCTCTGGGGAGACAATAAATAACCTATACTGTGTTGATGAGCCAACATTCCTTCAATCTAAACGTATAAAACACTTTTTCACAAAAACAGCCGTATGCATTTTCAGTAGTCACAACGATTCTACGAAAAGCCTTATTCACGCATAATTATCTGAAATCATTCTTGCAAGACAAACTATTAACACTTGTATTTTCTATTACTAGAATCTCGTCAATTAACTAATGTGGGCCTTTATTGCCAAGTATCTTAGCGATAAACAAATCGTGCGGTATTATCTTTATCCGTTCCCGATCCATCACGAAATATCATTAAGCTTGCAATCCTAGGTCTGATCTGACATCATCACTGGCTTTACGAAACAGTAAATTGACACAATGCATCATTTTCTGTTTGATTGCAGTTTGAAATTGTGAGAACGTCATACCGACGAGCAATTGCTGTAAGTAGATAATCAGAAGTCGATCGAGATAGTATTGCTTTCGCTGCTAACGCATAATTAAATTGCAAAATCAGGGAATACGTTCTTTGCAACGGATTACAGTCATTATTCTGAAACAATAGAGCTAATTAAAAAATAAACAGGTTTAAGAAGTTAGTGTTTTTACCGCTAGTATACTCATACGTTTTTACATTATGTGGATTTTATATACTAGTCAAACTACTTAATCAGCGTAAGTCTTAATTCGTGCGCTTTAAAAGTGGGCTTCCATTGTCATTATGTGTGTGCTGTCAATCTAGAATACCATGCTGCACACACGATACCATAGCCAGTCAGAGTATATTGACAGTTCTAGCATTACTCATGATGTTGAACGTCAAGAAATGGAGCTAATAGCATCAGTTTTATAAAGTCGTAAACATGTTTTTAAACATGTTTTACAGTCGAAATATCCGTTATAAAACCCTGCTAATAGCTTTCCCATCGCATAATGGAATTAAGGCGGGACCACGTAATGGACATTATAATGGAATTTAGAATATCTGTGGCGAGAGGCCCACTGATGTCGTGTTATTTATTATTTGTACAGTCTGTTTCCTGTTTACTTGTTTGCTTCAACAAATGCATTTTTATTGCAGCTTTTGCCTTATATTACGTCTCGTGTACGGACTCAATTAAACAGAGTATGTAACTTTTCTCTCTTGTTTCTATTCATTGCTTCCAAAGGATAATTTTTTCGGTATTTATGTGATTGGTTTTTTTTGTATAAAAAGGTCCACTGGTTGCTGTATAATTATTCTTTCACACGTATTGTGGAAGCTTCGTATAAAGCATATGTATAAACGTTTTAATTGTATACGTTTGGTGACAGGAATTAGATATGCAGCTGCTCAAAATGAACAGCTCTTTTGATTATACAAGATAAAAAGGCATCTTCTCTATACAACTTCATTGCAACGTCGTTAAACGTCTACTATTTGTTATGTCATGAAATGATGACCTGCTATTATACATTGAAAACATAATGCATAAAATGAAGCAATAATTCCTCATCGGCGCAAGTAGGCTTAACTCTAATGCTGCAACAATCTATTTACGTTAAACTGATTGTGCTAAGCTAATTGTGGTAAGCTCTAAAACGAGCGCAGTGTAGGTGGATGGATGCTGAAGGCAGCAACTCGTCTGTGAAGAGTAAAATCAGAAGAGGTTAATTTCATTTAGAATAAAATGAGCTAGACGAAGTGTAAATGTCTTAATTATTGAGATTAACATTAATTTCAGACAGGAAATAATGGATTTTTTAAGGCGAAATTGCCTGTCATATGACGCCAAGCCAGTGTCACGCGATGCCGCCAATCGTATGTTACTGAAATATTGCAGCATGTGTTGCGTTTCTTTGGCATGACCCATTAGTGTTATGGTCATAAATATGACGAATGCATCCGATCAACATTCGACTTTTTCCATTTCTTTATGAAGATTCTTTTTGTGAAATAATTAGCTCTCGATTAACAATTTGAATTTTTCGTCTGCTTACATTTGGGTAATAATGTGTGTAACTCAATAAATTGGTTGCCCCAAATGTTTTCCTTTAAGGCCAGTGGAACATGGGCCATGGTCCTGTTATGTGAACAAGTATTTACAGTATGCATGTGATCACCTATTTTTTTCCCGGCCTGAGTCCTACTTCCTTCGGGTTGTAACGGGGGTGTGTGTGGGGAGCGGGGGGGGGGGTGTGTGTGTGTGGGGGGGGGGGGGTGTGTGTGTGTGCTTGTTTTCGCGTTCCGGTTCCGGTTGCCATGGGCCTGAAAGGAACTTGATCAGCCTTGTCGTCCGTACCACCGACCGTACCATACGACGTTGATTCATCGGTTCCTCCATACATAGCATGTTTTCTGCGAGTTACCCTTTTAACCTTTGGCCTTTTTCTCACAACATGAAATGAAATTACTTGTATTAGATCTATATTCTTTAATATTGATTATATGACAAAACATGTAGCCCAGTTTATTTTTTCAGTGTTATGTTGACTACTGGTCTCTTGAGCAAGAGTAAACCGTATACGCACTTTTTGTTTTGATATGTAAAATAAATTCGCGAAAACTGATTATTAATAATGGCCACTAAACGTGTTGGAATGAAACGTGGTATTAAAAATCTCATTTCAGAGGTTTGCAACATCCTTTCACGCGGAATATGTATGCATACTGCTAAAGTAAATTTTCATAAACTAAATGATTTCATTTGATTTATCTTATATCGAGTTTAAATGACCTCATAAACATTATCTTGAGAGCAACACTATTTAACCTTACCGTTTGTTAGCAGGACGTCCCGTGATCTTCATTGAGAATCTACTGAACATGCTCTCGCGAGTCGCCTCACTTATAATGAATATAATGAGGACCTGGAAGGGTATTTTATCTTTTCCCAAGTGCATAAAGGTTTTAATCGTTATGCGATTAAAACTTACATTATCCAACCAAAGCAGGCGAGACATCATTTCTAAATAAAATTAGCCAAAGTATCATTGTAAACACCACAAAGATATTCTTCCACTGACATGTGGTTTCAAACTAATCCCAATGCTATAGTACAGTGTTATTAACGGACTTTTCCTACTGGCAAACTACATCTGTGCATGTGTTAAACACAATTGGTTGACAAGTTTGCGTAGAAACCTTGCAAAACAAATATAATGGATCATTAGGCACGTCTAGTTTCGAGAAAAACGATCCAAATCAAATAACAAGATACAAATCCAATCAAATCACTGTTCATCCGAATAATTCACCATACCGCATGTTTAATTTACAATGTGAGTGCATGCCTTTCATGTGTGTATTAAAGGCTTGTACCATAGCTCTAATGGTTTTCCTTTGTTCTTGCTTCATAAACCTGAAGGTCTGAGCCTAAACCGTACTATAAATATTTACACACCACTTGTCAATCAAATAGGTAAAACACGACTACCCATTATCAAAACAGCACTCCTTGACACTGGATTTGCCCAATAATACACAGGCGATTGGCTGCAATAATCAAAACATGGGCCATGCTCATGCCGCATGATAATGCTATTTCTTGATTGGATCGGGCTGTTTTTATGAAAAAATGCAACGCCCTAAAACGTCTTGCCCATGCGTAGTTGGATAAATGGCTAAGGTACAAAACATTTATAACATATTTTTCTCGTATGCGGTTTATACTGGACTGCGGCCCTCGAGAAGCAGTATAAATCGCATATACTCGAAAAAAGTATGCTATTAATATTACTTTTGACATGTAAAGAAAATCTACTTTATTTCAGAAATTGTATATTTTGAAATTTGGATGATTTGATTTAATGGCTTATTTTATTTACAAATGACGTCTCGTTTGCTCTAGCTGGATAAACGGTGTATTCTATGGACCAAGTTGTTTCATATTTCAAAACTACTTTGCGTAAAAGGGAATCAATCTTTTCGGATATAAAGGGCCCGATTTATACCATATACAACAGATATAAAAGTCGAACAGGAAATGCAACACGACTGCTGTATCACTAAGGTAACAGTACAGGCTGTGTGGCTGTGCTATGGTAAGACTGCTGTATCACTAACGTAACAGTACAGGCTGTGTGGCTGTGCTATGGTAAGACTGCTGTATCACTAACGTAACAGTACAGGCTGTGTGGCTGTGCTATGGTAAGACTGCTGTATCACTAAGGTAACAGTACAAGTTGTGTGGCTGTGATATGGTATGAGAACCAGGGTCAACCACAAACACCTGCAGAAACAAGCAACAACTAGAAGATGAATAAAAGGCAAGATATGACATCATAAACATGAAATATTTGACTATAGGGCTATCACCTTGGAACGGTTATTGGCAAACAAGGACGCTGGGTTTTTTAAACCAGGTTATAGGGTGCACCATACCTCACTCTAACCCCAATGTCATCCCAGTAAAACGGGACATTGTAAATAAGATATTCCCTCCAGGTCATATTCTTTAACAGACAATGCATCATTAATATCCAATATAAATAAAACACATACATCATCATGTATATATTATATAAAAAACAAAAGCCTATAAAGCCACAAAGCAAGTACTCGGTGACTTGGCAGCAACCAGCGCAACAAGAGAACAAGCCGTTAAGGGTACGACAAAACAAGATTTAAGACAAGCATCAAACGCTACCGTCCTATGAGGATTTAGGTAGACGTCATCATAGGGTCCAGAATCTGTCCGGTCATTACTCAATCAAAGAGGAAACCTAGTGGTGAACTGTAAATGGGTCAACCACTAAACATGCAGCGCGTTGCAAAATGATAGGGTCATAACCTCTTTTGATAAACATTTTAACAAGGTTTATAAAGATTGTATGGAAGTGATTATGACCAAGGATCTTACGAAGTTTGTAAATCCCACCACCATAGAAGTCAAGTTGTAATAATCCCTGCCGCAGAAGAGTTCTGTCATTCATTTAAACTCAGTTATATTTTAAAAGTAGATCAGGGTTGCGTAATAAAAGTTTGTAAAGATTTTTCGAATTTTATGGTTACGGTAGCCCTGCTGGAGTAGTTGTTTAGTAATACAAAAATTACGAATATTAAAGTCCTCAACATGACTACACGCTCTAGAAAAGCGAATAAGTTGAGAAACATAGATCCCAAAAGAATTTTAACGGGGAAGATCCCCATCTACGTGGGGACAATTAACAAAATCAAAATTGAAATCATCCCTCTTGTCACAGATTTTACTAATTATTTCGTCCTTTTCAATAGAGAGATGTAGATCAAGAAAAGAAGCGACAGTATCAGCTTTATTGAGTTGAAGTTCCTTAGGATAGATTGTATTAACTATAGTAGAAAAGAAAGGATTGTCAATGTTCAGTATGTCATCCAGATACCAAGAGGTGTTATTCTTTTTGATATTAAGTTCACATAAACAGTGTTGACGTGCTGGTTGAAAATTTCACTTGACCATATCCCACCCATTTTAGATTTTCTATTTTTAAAGATGATGGACCATAGTCCTTCGACGATTTAATGTTTTGCATTGTTCAAAGGAAATTTCACCTGTAGAAAGAATATAAAGTCAAGGTCAATACAAATGTTGTTCCAGTGAAAGTTTAGACTATTGTTCAAAGAAGATCATTTTATTTATCTGAAAACATTAAGTTAAACCAAAAATGTAACCATGCATTTGACGGCGTTTTTTTGTGATATAACCATCACAAACTTTTGGGATCAACGAGCCCAACATATATGGCGCTGAAGGAGAATACCACTTAAGCCGGCGCTAGAGGCCATGATAGGCGTTTCTTCTACATTACCTCTCATGAACAGACTCAATAAAACCGAGTCTGCTACCTTATTTACGTGGTTGTGTTTGTTGCTTCCGAAGGATCACCCTTATCAGTATTTATTAACAGAAAATCCGAAACGTTTAATTATGCGGTAACAAAATGCTTGACCTGTCTTCGCCACTGTATGTTGTTTTGCTGTATTGCACTGTTCATTGCATGTTTAATTTGCTCCTTTAGTTTGGCTTATGGTACAGTGCGGACACACTGCCTTATTGTTGCTCCTTTAGTGGTTTGGTTTATGGTACAGTGAGGACCTACTGCCTCGTTGTTTCTCCTTTGGTTTGATTTATGGTACAGTGCAGACCTACTGCCTCATTGTTGCTCCTTTGGTTTGGTTTATGGTACAGTGTGGATACACTGCCTCATTGTTGCTCCTTTAGTGGTTTGGTTTATGGTACAGTGCGGACCTACTGCCTCATTGTTGCTCCTTTGGTTTGGTTTATGGTACAGTGCGGACCTACTGCCTCAGTGTTGCTCCTTTAGTTTGGTTTATGGTACAGTGCGGACCTACAGCCTCAGTGTTGCTCCTTTAGTTTGGGTTATGGTACAGTGCGGACATACTGCCTCAGTGTTGCTCCTTTAGTTTGGTTTATGGTACAGTGCGGATCTACTGCCTCATTGTTGCACCTTTAGTTTGGTTTATGTTACACTGCGGACCTGCCTCATTGTTGCTCCTTTAGTTTGATTTATGGTACAGTGCGGACCTACTGCCTCAGTGTTGCTCCTTTAGTTTTGTTTATGGTACAGTGCGGACTACTGCCTCAGTGTTGCTCCTTTAGTTTGGTTTATGGTACAGTACGGACCTTCTGCCTCAGTGTTGCTCCTTTAGTTTGGTTTATGGTACAATGCGGACCTACTGCCTCAGTGTTGCTCCTTTAGTTTGGTTTATGGTACAGTGCGGACCTACTGCCTCAGTGTTGCTCCTTTAGTTTTGTTTATGGTACAGTGCGGACCTACTGCCTCATTGTTGCTCCTTTAGTTTGGTGAATGGTACAGTGCGGACCTACTGCCTCATTGTTGCTCCTTTAGTTTGGTTTATGGTACAGTGCGGACCTACTGCCTCAGTGTTGCTCCTTTAGTTTGGTTTATGGTACAGTGCGGATCTACTGCCTCAGTGTTGCTCCTTTAGTTTGGTTTCTGGTTCAGTGCAGACCTACTGCCTCATTGCGCTTGGGTTATTCGTTTCTTTAGGACAATTTTCCTCATTCTTGTTACATTCAAATGTATTATTATCATGCAAAAACTGTATCAATTTAATTCCATTTCAATACCATTGCTCTCTGTCATATATGGATGTGTATATTGTCCTGGTTGTTGTTTCGTTTCGTTATTTAGATTATATTCTAAATGTTCGCCATTTACATGTATACCACGCAAATCATAGATCGTATATACCATAAATATAACTTTTAAATATTAATATAAGGCCTTTGATGATGTTTCCTAGTTAACAACCTCTTCCACTCCCTCCAGTGCACCCCACACACCACATGCACACGCACATGCACACACACCCACATACACACATTGTTTTGTACTGGGTACATGCTTTTCAAAGTTGTGTTTGTCAAAACCTTTTGTGAAACAGGTGTTTGGAACCTTTTGTGAAACAGGTGTTTGTTTTTTTGTATTGTGTGTTTTTTTGAGAGGTAAAATACCATGACTTATTCCTTGCTCTGAGGTATAGTCGTATACCATTTTACATCGTTTTCCCCAAATGCAACTTAATGTTATTTTTCATGCAGCCCAAGATGGCTATGACTATGTTTGTATAACAGATTATATCTACAGGATGGGATGTTCCAGAAGGCTTGGTTGAATGTCTATAAGAGAAGTCAGTGTACCCGACTATGAATAAGTTATATGTTCTTTTGTTACCTAAACATGTCATTGTGTCATCCAAGGCCATTCTTTATAATTAGTAACATATGGAAGTTTCTGGATGAGTAAATAACATGCTTTTGTTTATGATGTGAAATATCATATGACTGTCATTCAAGGTAAGTGGAATATTCTAAACCTTCTATTATGTTCTATTACGTTCTATGGCAGTAAAAATACAGCCTTCCGGCATTTTGTTTTGTTCAGTATCTGGTTCAACATTCAGATTGAAAATTTACTTCAGATTTCAGTATAAAGTGACAAGATTGGATGCTTTGAATTAAAAATATAATGTGAGTGGATAAAAATGATTGTGCTCATCTATAATAGAAGTGGAGCGAAATTGGATTAAAGGGATACTTAACATTTTTGATTAAAGGGACTCATGACAATTTAGATAAAAGGGACACTTGCCAATTGCATTTGGACTTTATTTTATATCGGATTTTAACGAATTACTGGATTCATTTGATATATTTTCTGTAAATGAATATTTTTCATTGTTGTTTTTGAATAAATGTGTTGATTATATTTTAAAAGTAGTTGTTGCTGGTTTTGCTTACTTTTTTGTTACATTTTACCCGTAACAATTCCTCAAATAAAAGCCAACGATGTATCGTGCCAAAGAGTGAATAAACCAAATCAAATAAGTAAAATATGTGTTATAAATAATAGAGTTGTATGTAACTGAATATGATGTATTGCAATTTTAAATTGAGATGCGTATAACCCTGACCTCATAGCCATCTTCAGATAACAACCTTTGCACATGATGTTACTATACTAATACAAAATAAGTTTAGCGAGTAACTGACATGGTAAATTCCATTGAACAGATCTTAGGCTTTGTGCCGCAGCGATCATGAACAATGTAGTTGAAGCCCAAAGTATCAATGTTTATGTAGGACTTTCTTTTCAAACGATATTTTCACACACACAAAATAGCAAATTACTATAATTTACCTGCTATACAAAAACAAACATTTCGTTATTAATTCAATGTAGCATGGTGTTCTGTGGATCGCGGTACTTAAATGGTTTGACGAAAAAAATAAACTGTAAACAATATTTAAAGAAAAAGGAAACTCAAATGCTTTCTATGACCCTTCTACAAAATTGTTATGATATAAAATGTAATAATTTTTAAGTAAAAATGTCAGAATTAGATTTGAAAGAAATGGTACCCTCATTGAGCTTATTATTTTAAAAGTTCTATGAAATCAAGGTGTGCACATATTGTGTATCCTGTATTTGTTAGTAACTGGTATAAAATTTAATTAGTGACCATTTCTAGAAACAATAATGTACAACAGACTCATCATACCAAACATTAATGAATTGTATAACCGTCAACTGCATTTACGGAGACCAGGGGTGATGCATTTTAAAGATTATAAGGAAACTGTCAACATTTTTGCAGTATTTTGAAATATCCTTTTATTTATGTTAAATATACTTATTTTTTTTCAATTACTTTTAATTATCATATTTTAGCAGAGATGCATACTGTTTTATAGATTGGACACTACCGGGATACCATAGAATCCTTGAAGCTAGTATAAAGGAAGATAATTTTGAAATTTAAATGTTGGTTTATGATGATAAGGTTGTTATTATCAACTATATTTGGCGGTTTATAACACCTTAAACCCAGAAAGATGTAATATGTTCTTGATAATAGACTTATATTTGCAGAGGAATTATGCTGTTTAGATAACGAGCGGTAGCTAGCATATTTCACTACCGCTCATGAACAGTCTCAATTAAACCGAGACTGAAAATTTCATATGTGTCGTGCTCGACCGTTTCCAAAGGTCCATTATCATACTCGTTTTTATAGCACAGTGGCGTTGCTTGTGCAGTGTGGCGGCAGTAAAATGTCTCCCCGCGCTTGCATTCAGTACTGTTATTCATTCGATCTTTGGAGATCGCTGAGCCTGATACTTATATTTAGTTATCGGTGGTACATTTTCAATTTCTTTTGTTTTCTTACTTAATTGTTGATTCGGTGGTTCCACTACTCCGGCTGATAAAAGGCTCTGGGTATTGTTTAACCACTCATAGGATATGTTGTCTGCTTTTTGATATGCAGGCTTCATAACCGCTGCTCCAAACTAAATTCCATTATGTTTATTTAGCTCTTCGTGGCATTTACTTTTATTAGATACTGGGACCATACGCCGTACGACATGGGGAAGTAGTGCACTCCATGTCCACCGCCATATGCATGCTATCTTCGGGATGGTTAAAATGTTGTACTATTGCTTTTATGAATATTGAGTTCTGCTCAACCCGAAGCTAGAGGGCGTGAGCGGTAGCTAGCATATTTCACAACCGCGCATGAACAGTCTCAATCAAACCGAGACTCCATTATCATACTCGTTTTTATAGCAGTGGCGTTGCTTGTGCAGTGTGGCGGCAGTAAAACGTCTCCCCGCGCTTGCAATCAGTACTGTTATTCATTCGATCTTTGGAGATCGCTGGGCCCGTTACTTATATTTACTTATCGGTGGTACATTTTCAATTTCTTTTGTTTTCTTACTTAATTGTTGATTCGGTGGTCCCACTACTCCGGCCGATGAAAGGCTCTGGGTATTGTTTAACCACTCATAGGATATGTTGTCTGCTTTTTGATACGCAGGCTTCATAACCGCTGCTCCCAACTAAATTACATTATGTTTATTTAGCTCTTAGGGGCATTTAATGTTGATACTGGGACCATAAGCCGTACGACATGGGGACGTAGTGTACTCCATGTCCACCGCCATATGCATGCCATCTTCGGGATGGTTAAAATTTTGTACTATTGATTTTATGAATATTCAGTTCTGCTCAACCCGGGCTAGAGGGCGTGAGCGGTAGCTAGCATATTTCACTACCGCTCATGAACAGTCTCAATCAAATCGAGACTGCAATATTTCGTATGTGTCGTGCACGGCCGTTTCCAAAGGTCCATTATCATACTCGTTTACATTCGATCACACATTATAAGTGAAAAAGAAAAAAATCCTATGCCATGCCAGTATTTTCAAATACTTAACATTATACAATTACATTCAATTTCTTTAAGATAATGTTCAAAAAGCAGTGTTAAACTCTTTTTTCTGTATATATTCGGCGGAGTTTACTAGACAATTAATAATTAATGCAAGGTCAACTTGAACATCCATATATTGCTGCATTTAACAAGAAGGTTGGGGAACGATACATTTTCTACGAAAGGGTGCACTTATAAAGCCAAATATCTATATATTCTGATGTTCATGCTTGTCGTCATTATGTTTGTGAGATCACGCGATATCAGCATCCTTTTGTGAGCCATTATTATACTTAATTAAATTATACGTTCTCATATTGCATTAAAGTTTATTAAATTCGTATTAAACTTACAAAATCAAAACTTTATTATTCCTGTATGATGAGCAATTTATTAACGGTAAAAAAGTATAAACGGTGATTTACTTTTATGATCTTTATTATTAGTCGCGCCTTAGTTCCATTAAGCGATGGGAAAGCTTATATTAACAGGATATTTCGACAATAAAACATGTTTAAAAACTTTTTTTACTGAACAAAAATGCGATAACCTGTTGAGAATTACCTATTAAAAGTTGTAATTTTACAATATCCAAACCTTTTAAGCCTGAATTAAGGTTTTATTTCATACCCCAGCCAACCCCGTTTTCGCTTCTTGGAGAAAGGGTTGGATAAGGTATGAAAGTTAATACTCGGACTAACGTGGCTCTTATAACAATACAGAAAGCAGTATATACTCATTGTGTCAATCGTATATAACATATAAAAGAAGTATTGTTTGTAATGCAGTATCATTTGTTAACCTTCTGCCTTGGTACGTTATGTTTCCATTTGTCAAAAGATTGCCCTCCGCAAAATATGACAAGACACAACAAGACCGACTTATATTTACATACTAATTTTAAACAGTCTAGAAAGCCCTCTATGCTTTCACGTCTTACCTCTCTGTTTCTTTCTTTCTTCAGTTAAGTTGATCGACGAGGAAGCAGACAAAATATTCTTTGTGTATATATATCCCTTGTATAACACTGCTTCCATAATACACACAAGATGTCCTCCGACCCCATATTGACAAGGAGTCTGATCACGTCAGGCATTTTCTAAAAGTACTATATCTTCATAAATGTATGGATTTCATTGACATGCCTAGTATTTGTCGAGATAATCATGTAGTTGATTATATCCCTAAATATTTCAAAAATCCGAAAGTCCTGTAATTTGTTATAAGTATAAAAAACACACTATTAGACACATTGTTTTCAACTACAACATAATAGTTTCTGATCTTGATATAGTAAATAGCACTCCTAAGGAATGTGAATGTAACATATCAACATTTTGCTATGCTCCAGCAGGTCATGTCATCACTGGTAATTTTGATATTGTTGATAAACGTATTCGGCATCTGTTTTCGAAAGGTCCTTAGTATAGATTATCTTCATCTGTCGATTTTAAAGCCTGTCGTGCTCAGATCGCACAATCCATTGAGGAGTTTAGTATAAAATGGTGTCGTAGAGAACACTTTTATAATGCTTACCGTTGTTTACTTCCTCCGAGACCTAGGTTTTCGTTTCGTAATTTAAAATCGGGAATTCAGTAATTTCATAATAAATTTGTTTTAGTCCCTGCTGATAAAGCAGCTAATAATGTAATTATTGTTTGAGGCATACATTACGCCAGTGTTTTATCTCTGGAACACGGTAGCACTAATTCGTATACTCCAGTTCATTCTACTGAGGATGATGTTGTTTCCACACATATCACTCGGTGCACTACTTTCAAGGCTGATGTAGACGAAAAGCAGAACAAACTGACAAGTATGTACTGGATTCCTAAATTACATAAACATCCGTATAAGGCCCGCTTTATTTCGAATTATAGTGCCTGCACCACAACAAACATCTCCAAACTTTTAACTTCTTGTCTTACTGCCGTTAAAGATCACGTTAAACAATACTGTGATAATACTTATGAAAACTCTGGGATTAATTTGTTTTGGTCTATTAAATCTTTAGGAGACGTTCTTGATAAAATTTGCAATAAACGTCAAGTTTCATCTATTAGCACTTATGACCACTCTACACTATATACAACCTTACCACACCACCCTATCAAAGACAAGTATATTTCTCTTATTAAAAAAACATTCGCTAGAGAAAATACTACATTTTTGGACGGTAATAATATTAAAGCGTTTTTTACTAACGGCAGTTTAGACACTACACTAAGTGAACTTGCCAAGAAGCTTGTGAAGCATTCATCGTCCATTATCATACTCTTTCCTATTAGATAATATTTTCGTCAGGTATGGAACGACCGTTTATTTGTTGGTATACATATGAGTACGAACAGTGCACCCCTTGTCTCAGATTTGTTTTTATATTGCTATAAAAGAGATTTCATGTTGAGTCTTTCACCAGATACCCAGAAAGATGTTATTGAGGCCTTTAATGACACCTCTCGGTTTCTGGATGACATATTAAACATTGACAATCCTTTTTTTTTTACTATGGTTAATAATATATACCCTAAAGAACTTCAACTTAACAAAGCTAATATTTCTGATACTAACGCTTCTTTTCTTGATTTACATCTCTCGATTGAAAATGGTGAAATAATTGACAAAATATATGACAAGAGAGACGATTTTAATTTTGATATTGTTATTTATCCCCATTTAGATGTGGATGTTCCCCGAGCAACTTCTTATGGGGTCTATGTGTCTCAGCTTATTCGTTTTTCTAGAGCTTGTACTCGAGTTGAGGACTTTAATATTCGTTATCTTTGTATAACTAAAAAGCTACTCAATCAGGGTTACCGTTACGATAAACTTTGTAAAGCCTTTGCAAAATGTTATTATCGTAACCCTGATCTTCTTTCCAAATATAAAAGTAATTTAAGAACTCTTCTGCGACAAGGACTATCACAACCTGACTTCTATGGACGTGATTTACAAACTTCGTAAAATCATTGGTCATGATCACTTTCATACTATCTTTGTTAAAATTGTTAAAAGGTTTATCAAAAGAGGTTATGACCCTATCATTTTGCAACGCACTGCATGCTTGGTGGCGAACCCATTTACAGTTCGCCACTAGGCTTTTCTCTTTAATTGAGCGATGACCGGACAGGCTGTGGACTCTATGATGACGTCTACCTAAAGCCCAAAAAGAAGGTGACCTTTGATGTTTGTCTGCAGTCTTGTCTTGTCGTGCCCTCAATGGTTTATTTTCTTGTTGCTCTGGCTTCTTCCAAGTCAATGAGTACCTTCTTTGTGGCTTTCTAGGCTATTGTTTTTTGTATTTATATATACACGAGCATCTTTGTGTTTTACTTATATTGCCTATTAAAGCTGCCTTGTTGGTTAGAGAATAGTTTATGGCGGAGAATTCTTTATTTACTCTGTCCCGTTTTATTGGGTTGACAGTAGAGTAAATGTGAGGTTTGGTGCACCCTAGAACCTGGTTTAAACTCTAGCGGCCTTTTTTGCCACTGACCGTTCCAAGGCGGTAGCCCTATTGTCAACCCTTTTGTGTTTGTGATGCCTTATTTGGCCTTTTATTCACCTTTGTTTCTTTGTGTGTTTATGGTTGATTGTCGTCCTTGAATGTTGCTTTTACGGTTTGATTTTTTATATCTATATTTATAATTTGGTGTACAAGACACCGTCAATTGATGACACATCACATTTCCCCAATATTCTAAGCATTTCAAGAGTTATGGAGAAGGCACATAAACTGCATCACCTTGACCAGTGATCTTGACCTTGTTAATATAAAGCATATTCTTATTGATACAAACTTTCATAGCTGTAAATATATTATTGGTGCAATATAATCAACAATTCATAATATGGAAATACAATTTGCTTTGAACTATTCCAGTAATTATTGAAAATGATATGATGACGCCTACCTAAAGCCCATTGGGACGGTGGCGTTTGATGTTTGTCCATGATCTTTCTTGTCGTGCCCTTAATGGTTTATTCTCTTACTGCTCTGGCTTCTGCAAAGTCATTGAGTACCTTCATTGTGGCTTTCTAGGCTATTGTTTTTTTTGTATTATATTTACACGAGCATATTTGTGTTTTACTTATATTGCCTATTGATGCTGCCTTGTTGGTTAGAGATTAGATCATGGCGGGGATTTCTTTATTTACACTGTCCTGTTTTAATGGGATGACAGTAGGGTAAGTGTGAGGTTTGGTGCACCCTAGAACCGGTTTAAACCCCCCAGTGGCCTACTTTGCCACTGACCGTTCCAAGGCGGTAGCCCTATTGTCAACCCTTTTTGTGTTTGTGATGTCGTTTGCATTTATTATTGCTTTTGCCTTCTTGTTTGTCTGTTTGCGAGTTTGTTTCTGTGTTTTGTGGTTTACTGTCCTCCTTGAATGCTACTTTCCCTGTCCGATCTTTTTATATTTCTTGTAATTATGAAATTTACGTAGAAAAGCTAACATTGTCATGTGTCCCATTAATATGACCATTTTGATCAAGGTTTGTAACGATTTCCAAGAAACGGAGGAGCTACGGTGACAACAAACCAGAGCATAGAACGTTTTATTAAAATAAGGGCGATAACTCTGTCGTTTAATAGTAACTCTGAAATGTTCTTGTAAGATCTATTTCTACAATGAAAGTACTAAAGTGTTAACAAGACAGAATATGAAGTGTTTCAATGCAACAAGGGCAATACTTATGTTGTTTAAAATCCGATATTCGTTTTCGTGCGTGTCGAAGCATTCATTGACATTAAGGCCATGAGAAAATGTGTAAAGACCAGTTGCAAATCTGCAAAGTGTTCGATCGTTAAAAATGGAGAAAAGAGCTGTTTTTTTATATCTCTGTATTATATCCTATAGTTGTGATTTTCAAACTTGTCCTAGCTTTCATTAATATAAAGACCATGACTAAGTTTAGTAAAGATCAGTTGCAAAATGAAGGTGATAGACTTTTACAAGGCAACATATGGTAGTTTTCATTACAAACATGTCTATAACTATTTTAACAGTATCACATATTTGTGATTTCGGAATTCCTCTGAGCTTTCATTGATTTACAGACCCTGACAATAAATACTGAAAATGGGATCCCTTGGAAGCAACAATCACAAACAAGAGATACAAGTAGCAGACTCGGTTTTATTGAGTCAGTTCATGTGATGTAATGTCAGTGCAACACCTCTCACGCCTCCTAGCACCGGCTTAAGCGGCGATATTCTACGTTAAAGCTGCAAAGATTGGGCTTGATTATCCCAAAGGACCAGTAAGTAATAACACTACTGATTTGTAGTCGGGGCGACTCTTTACGGCCGCCACACAGCACTAAACAAACTCTGTTGTTAATTGTAAAATGAAGGTGCTAGCCTGTTAACAGCAGAATTTAACGAACGGACGGACAACGCATAAGCTCGTCTGGCTTTTGGCCTGTAGAGCGGAAACGATACTTTTTGTCAATATATTTTTACATGGCGCCGTTTTACTATTTATTCAATTTCTTGTTTTGTTGAATTCTTGTAGAATAATTCGATTGAGTCTTGGAGATAAACTCTATTTCCAGGGTGACTATACCACATTACTTTTGACGTCATTATTGCTAATTCGTGAAGAAAACAATTGTAAACATTCGCCCACATCGAAAGCTTCAGAGTGCGATAAGATTTGTATTTCTTAACCATTTTCTACCAAATAAAGCGCATTCGAACGCAAAAAATGTACTCTACCCTCGACTGATATTATTTTTTTGTGAAAGTTGGTACTTTTGGTAAACACTTTGGAAAACTTCTGAAAATGCACCAGAACAAATTGCTAATCCATGAAGCGTACTATAATTTTGCGCATATTATGAACAAAATACATGCATATACCCCCGTTTTCATCACGAAAACTTCCACAATATTATTTCACTTCAGGTAAGCGAAAGGGTTTTGTGTCAAAGAACCTGTTCGCAAGAATTAATGCATTTTTAAATTATGCTAATCCGTGAAGACGATTATTTTATGCTAAACCGCGACGTCCTTTGTGTTGTCAATTATTTAAAATTTCATAAAACCTATGCTATTTTGTCCGTCGTCAGACTTCGTTCGTCGTTGTTGTTTTCCGTCGTCATCGTAAACATTTAAACAACATATCTGAAACTACTGGGCGAAATTGCATAATACTTCACAGGAACGATTTCTGGGTGGTTATCTCTCAATGTTATGTACAATTTTATTCCAAATAACGGTTAAATAAAACGGTTAAATAAATAGTTAAAATCTCGAGCTGGAAAGAAAATATATCGCATTTTTTTCTTTTCTTAAAGCGTTTACACACATCACCGTGTATTCATTGTTTCGGTTACATGTATTGTTTAATAAATATTTACATAAGATGCATGGTTAAAAAGCCAAATAAATAACCTTTCTATTGATTGGTGTTCTTTCAAACAATTTTTTCAAAGGTTAAATGAACGTGGAAAAACTCGAGTCGGTAAACAAAATAAAAGCGTTGCCGCAATTATCAAGCGGTTCTTTTTTCAGTCTAGATAATGTTTGTGACAATAACAATACATTTAAATGATTTATTAAGTGAGTAAAATTAAATTATCATTTTTAACTTTTCTATAAATGTTTGTTAACGACAACTGGTAAAATCTCAACTGCATTGTGTCAGCAATTAAGAATCGTGTGATTAATGTATTATACTGGCATATGGATTGAGTAATTAACAAACACACATGTATCAATAAAAAAAAGTAAGATCGGCAAACATGGTAATGATAATTCGAACAACACATTATTGGTGTTTGTATGCTTTCTTCTCGGTTTTAAAGTCGGCTGATTTGGTCTTTTAGCCAGCTAAAATTGTTGACAAAAACTAGTTGCAGTGATTATAAAATGCTCTCATTTCCAAGTTAGTTGCTGCAAAACGTAATTATAAGTATCCTTTTCACGATTTGCGTGGGTTGTTCGTTTTTTAGCAAGTTTTAATAGCTTTTTTTAGTGTTTCCAAGGCGGTAGCCCTATTGCCAACCCTTTTGTGTTTGTGATGTCGTTTGCTTATTATTACTTTTGCCTTCTTGTTTGTCTGTTTGCGTGTTTGTTTCTGTGTTTTGTGGTTGACTGTCCTTCTTGAATGCTACTTTCCCTGTCCGATCTTTTTATATTTCTTTGTTCTCAAACCAGGATGTGTGAAATTGCGATGAATAAAAGATGGCTGACGTTCGTGCAGTTTCTTGTTTGCTTGTTTTATACGCCTTTCACGCTTTTTATATATGTGTCGATCTTTGTTTATCATACAAAACATATGCTATTTGTGTTTGGTGTAGTTTTGTTGGTTATGACTTTGATTTCAACAAATATATATTGTTTTAGCTTGGCCATTTTGAACGTGTTTTTTTTTCTCCTGGATTAGCATATATATTTTATGGAAAGGTAAACTTTTTTTCTCAATTAAACTGTACCTGTTGATGATTGCAAGTAATAACAGACATATTGAAATTATGATTAGAGTAGTTTTTAAGTGGGTTATGATTTTGATTTTTGCCAAAAAAAAAAGGATCTTGGATCAACGTGTATATTTTATGGAAGGGTAAACTTTTTTCTCACTTACACAGTACCTTTTGATGATTGCATGTAATAACAGACATATTGAAATTGTGTTTAGGGTAGTTTTTAAATGGATTTTGACTTTGATTTTAACAAAATATCTTTTTTTTTTAACTTCGCCATTTTGATTTTTTTTTAATTCTCTTGGATCAGCATTTATATTTTATGAAAGGGTAACCTTTTTTTCTCTCAATTAAACCGTACCTGTTAATGCTTGCAGGTAATAACAGACATATTGAATTATTTTTTAGGGTAGTTTTAAATGGATTATGACTTTGGTTTAAAAAATAATAATAACTTGGCCATTTTGAAAAAAAAAATTCTCTTGGATCAACATGTATATTTTATAAAAGGGTAAACTTTTTTCTCACTTACACAGTACCTGTTGATGATTGCTTGTAATACGGGTAACATACATATTGAAATTGTGTTCATGGTAGTTTTTAAGTGGGTTATTATGACTTTGATTTTAACAACTTACCCACTTAAAAACTGCCCTAAACACAATTTCAATATGTATGTTATTACTTGCAATAATCAACAGGTACGGTTTAACTGAGAGAAAAAAAAATTACCTTCCATAAAATATACATGCTAATCCAGGAGAGAGAGAAAAACACGTTCAAATGCCAAGTTAAAAATATACATATATGTTGTTTAGATTAAAATCTTAACCCACTTAAAAACTACACCAAACACAAATTGCATATGTTTTGTACGATAAACAAAGATCGACAAATATACAAAAAGCGTGAAAGACGTATAAAAGAAGAAACTGCACGAACGTCGGTCATCGTTTTTACATCGCAATTTCACACATCCTGGTTTGAGAACAAATACTGGTAAAGGTGATCCTTTGGGAGCAACAAACACAATTAAAAGAATAAAGCAGCAGACTCGGTTTTATTGAGTCTGTTCATGATAAGTAATGAAAGAAACAACACCTCTCACGCCCCCTAGCACCGGCTTAAGCGGTAATCTACTTCAAAGCCACCTATATTGGGCCTGTTGGTCCCAAAGGACCAGTAAAAATAACACTACTAAAACACAAAATAAAGCCATTAAAATGTGCTAAAAACACGATTCCTAATTGCTTACACAATGCAGTCGAGGTTTTACCCGTTGTTGTTAACAAACATTTATAGAGAAGTTAAAAAAGATAATTTAATTTTGCTCACTTAATAAATCATTTAAATGTATTGTTATTGTCACAAACATTA
This sequence comes from Cyrtodaria siliqua, assembly GCA_037043455.1. Taxonomy (NCBI): domain Eukaryota; kingdom Metazoa; phylum Mollusca; class Bivalvia; order Adapedonta; family Hiatellidae; genus Cyrtodaria; species Cyrtodaria siliqua. Next base: position 73,241 of record JAWPHD010005059.1, read on the forward strand.
TCTAGACTGAAAAAAGAACCGCTTGATAATTGCGGCAACGCTTTCATTTTGTTTACCGACTCGAGATTCTCCTCGTTCATTTAACCTTTGAAGAAATTTTTTGAAAGAACACCAATCAATAAAATGGTTATTTATTTGGCTTTCTAACCATGCATCTTATGTAAATATTCATTAAACAATACATGTAACCAAAACAATGAACACACGGTGATGTGTGTAAACGCTTTAAGAAAAGAGAAAAATGCGATATATTTCCTTTCCAACTCGAGATTTTACCTATTTATTTAACCGTTATTTGGAATAAAATGATACCATTAGAAAGGTTATTTATTTGGCTTTCTGGCAATTGAGAATATATAAAAAAAATCAGTAAAACAAGAATATATAATGTCTGTTTGCAATGTAGATGGGTGTGCCGTACATCGAGGCCTCTCGCATACGTAGTAAAAATCGATAAATGCAGCGTATAATCGATAAACTTACCTGGACGACAAGTGTTCTCAGTTGAATACAGCGTTTGTACTGCCGTGTCATATCCCCGTCATATATAAAGTCCTGTGTTTAGTAAGGGTTTATAATGGACTTTTCTGGAATATAAAACTGCAGGACTATATCCCACCTTTCTATATTTTCCTTCTGTTGGCATGCCAACCCGAGTTCTGGGTTGATTGCCAGATTTTGAATAACATTGAGAGATAACCACCCAGAAATCGTTCCTGTAAAGTCTTATGCAATTTCGCCCAGTAGTTTCAGATATATTGTTTAAATGTTTACGATGACGACGGAAGACAACAACGACGAACGAAGTCTGACGACGGACAAAATAACGATAAAACAAAGGTTTTATAAAGTTTAAGATAATTGACAACACAAAGGACTTCACGGTTTAGCATAAAATAACCGACTTCACGGATTAGCATAATTTAAAAATGCATTAATTCTTGCGAACAGGTTCTTTGACACAAAACCCTTTCGCTTAACTGATGTAAAATAATATTGTGGAAGTTTTCGTGATAAAAATAGGGGTATATGCATGTATTTTGTTCATAATATGCGCAAAATTATAGTACGCTTCATGGATTAGCAATTTGTTCTGGTGCATTTTCAGAAGTTTTCCAAAGTGTTTACCAAAAGTACCAACTTTCACAAAAAAGTAATATCAGTCGAGGGTAGAGTACATTTTTTGCGTTCGAATGCGCTTTATTTGGTAGAAAATGGTTAAGAAATACAAATCTTATCGCACTCTGAAGCTTTCGATGTGGGCGAATTTTTTTCTTCACGAATTAGCAATAATGACGTCATAGGTCATGTGGTATAGTCACCCTGATTTCTTTTATATCAGAATTCGATTAAAAAAATGTTGATATTACAATTATTTCATGATGTCAAGAAAAACTGAAGAATAGTATACATATAGATTATAAAGCCTATACCTGATAAATGTATAAAGTACCGTAATAAATGCTTAAAAAATCAGTGTATCCGCTATTTAATAATACAGTACAATATGGGAATACATCGTATTATATACTTTCCAGTGAAGTAGCGAATTTCATGATTAAAGCAAAACCTTATATTTTCATTGTTTATATTTCACATGTGAAATACCGAAAACGACGTTTTAAATGACCTTATTGGCGTTATTGACGTCATGTTTTGACGCATTATGCTTTTTCTGCATAAGTTTCAAGGTTGTGAGTATATAATAAATATAATATTTGTTGGTTTGCCGTGAATATTTAGGATTTAACTTCATCGAAAGTGAGGAAACTCGCATATTTTCACAGTGAAAATATAAGTTTTGTCACTTCTAGATGAAAATAAATCCTGTATTCACTCCAAACAAACAAATATCTTCTATATATATTCCATTATGTCTTATAACTATATTTCATTAAATCAGTCCATACCATAACTGCGACGCTGACAGCTTACATTAACATTCCTGTTATATTTCATTTCTGGCGTTCTTTTTGCCGTTCTCCATGTTCTCTGTAATGGAGTTTAATTTTGACAGAGCGACACGCATTCTATGGGCCCGTGACAACAGAACATTTTGTGGCTTCTTTTAGGTGCGAATATGACAGCACGGATAATGGAATCAATGCAGCCGTCGATTCTTGTTTAAACCAATTATTGTGTATCTCAGTCTAGAAGTCATAGAACATCTTAATTAATTCAAGATGCAAATGGATCACGGTACGCCCATGCAGGCAATAAAAGCATTGACCTTCTGTATAGCTGATAAAGCTATATATGTAATGTTGTTTGGCTTTTAATTTGACATTTTTATGTTGGCTAGACGGCATGAGCGGTAGCTAGCATATTTCACTAACGTTCATGAACAGTCTCAATCAAACCGAGACTGTAATATTTCGTATGTGTCGTGTTCGGCCGTTTCCAAAGGTCCAGTCTCATACTCGTTTAAAACAAGGCTTCTGTTTTCACTGTGTTGTCTTTTTGGCGGGCGTGTGCACGGTTTCCGCCTCTACTAATAACACATTAGTATGGAGTCATTGTTCAATGTACAAACATGTTACAAGCAGGAAGGTTGAGTTAAATTATTGTCTACAACTGAACGACACATAGCGATACAATGCACCATCAATCACCCCATTTTCAACACCTCGATCACTCTTTGAAGCATGATCTCGAGGAATGACGAGATGGGCCGAGTTTGCATGATGGTAAATCACCCTTAGCAATATTATATTTCTATTCGAATACCCTTGAAATACGATAATAGAGCACATTAAACTGTTTTACTGTCCTAACATGTGTTCATTGCATTAGGCTGTTCCATACATTCCCAAGTGTTTAAACGTTAGCAGCAGAAAGACGCCGCGTGACACAACAACAATAAATGATAACACACGTGCTATTTGCTTTCCAGGCCAAATCTCAAGTTCAACAAGTATGCCAAAAACATTCCTCTTTTATTATCCATCTGTGTATGCCAAACTGCTTTCTCTCATTTAACACTTTGTTCTGGAACAAATAAATAAGTTATGATGTGTACAGAGTACTTCATTTTCATTTAAAATTTATTTGGGTTTCGTTATCATATCTTTATTACTGTTTTGCGTGTATTAATGTGTATTACCTTTTAAGGCAGACACATTATTGCCGATTTGCTTGTGTTAAAACACTTGGTCATGGGACGTTAACGTTTTGTTTTATGGTGTTTCAGAACAAAACTAACGGAGTTTCACACTAAAAATTGGCAATTAAATTTGTACTTTTAAACGCCAAAAAAGATGTGGAAGCAAAACTTGTGTAACTATATTTAAATAAGGACCAAGATACACTAGTCTAGCGTCAACTCCTCGATTTCTGGTGCAACAGATCACATCACGGCGGAATTTGCTATTGCACTTTCAAAATTAAATGGCAATGGAAAGATCAACAAAATATACAATAGGAAAGAAAGAAATGTATTTTGTGTTGTTGTCGTTTTCATAATCGGTTTCGACCAGTGTGTTGCTCTTTGTCTTCGTAACATTATTGTTCTTGGCCTAGAAACATAATCTACACGGTTATGAGGAGTATGATCTGAAATACAATGCCTTGCAATAATAAATAATAGTACCAAACCAGACCAGCTGTAATTTGAACTCTTCTAAGCGAATAAAAGACATATTTTGACTGATTTGATATTTGATCATGAATATAAAAATTTCGGTTCCTTCTACAAGAACTTGATGTATCCCTTTAAGCGCGTTTTTACAGAACTGTATGGGTAATCGTGATATAAAGAAAACATCTGATAAGTTTCATGTTAAAGCTACAAAATCGGTTTGTTCTTTGACTAGTCACTTTCCCTTAACTACGTCTGTCGGATGGCGTAAACCATGCGGTCCCGTGAATCGGTGTCTATTCTCCGATCACGATAAAGAACCATGGCAATTTATTCGTTAGTAAGAGTTGGACAGTTTATCGATCCTATGTATCCGTCCCCTCTCTCTGGGGAGATTGACAATATCAAGTACTGTGTCGATGAGCCGTTTTACAACATTCCTTCAATCAAAAACAACCCATAAACAGACACATTCTCAAAAACACCCACATGCATGTTCAGTAGTCACAACAAATCTCCCTAACATTTTTTTGGAGAGTCAATGCCAAACAGAAGTATCTGAAATCTTTTTTGCAATATTGTTTTTTAACCCTTGTATATTCTATTACTTGAATCTCGTCAATTAACTAATGTGGACCTTTATTTCCAAGTATCTTGTCGATAACCAAATCGTGCGCGATTACCTTTATTCGTTCCCGATCCATTACGAAACATCATTAAGCTTGCAATCCTGATCTGACATAATCACGTCATCCCGACGAGCAATTCCCGTAAGCAGATATTCAGAAGTCGATCCAGATGGTATTGCTTTCGCTGCTTACGAATAATTAAACTGCAAAACTTGAAGTCGATCCAGATAGTATTGCTTTCGCTGCTAACGCATAATTAAACTGCAAAACTAGAAGTCGATCCAGATAGTATTGCTTTCGCTGCTAACGCATACTTAAACTGCAAAATTAGAAGTCGATCCAGATAGTATTGCTTTCGCTGCTAACGCATAATTAAACTGCAAATCTAGAAGTCGATCCAGATAGTATTGCTTTCGCAGCTAACGTATACTTAAACTGTAAAACTAGAAGTCGATCCAGATAGTATTGCTTTCGCTGTTTACGCATAATTAAACTGCAAAATCAGGAAAGACTTTCTTTGCAACGGATTGCCTTCATTATTATGAAACAATAAAGCTAATTATAAAGCAAACATGCTATTTATCAGTGGGCGTTCTCAGTATGTGTGCGGGGGTGGGAGTTACGTCACTCCTTAAGTCAAATTACGACGATGTCTTCTTGTAGCAGTTAACTCAATGTTTAACTTTGTAGAGCTGCCCCATTCACAGACTATTGACAATCCTGGCTTTACATTTTCTATGCTGAACGTCAAGGATAGGAGCTAATAGCATCATTTTTTGTAAAACCGTTGGTGTGACCCGACTAGCATGTGCACCAGTGCAACATGAGTACATTTCAGTTGACATGCTAATGGAATTTAGTATATATGTGACGACAGGCTCCCCGGATGTCCTGTTATTTGTTACTGTACATGTTTGTCCTTTAGTTGTGTATGTTTCCTTGAACAAATAGATTTTCCTTAAACAGATAGATTTGTTATACCAGTGTTTACCTTTCATGAGCTCATTTAAACAGAATCTGCTACTTTTCTCTCTTGTTTATGTTCGCTGCTTTTAAGCGATCCTTTTTCGGAATGTATTTGCTTGGTTTATTTCGTATACATATGACTACAGTTAACGTGTTTACGTTCTTGGTATGGCTTCCACGCAACATCATTAACGGTTTTATGTTTGCTATTTGATGAATAACATATAATAATACAACTATCGTCTGGTTTACGTAAAACTGATAGTGATAATCTTATTGTAGACATTTTAGACTTAAGTGCCAGTGTAATTCGTTTTTATTTAAGCGATAAATAACAAATACAGAATATCAAACACGTAATTTCTGCAGAATATTGAAATATTGTGTAAATAAGTAGTACCCAGCCTGATGAGACATAATAAGTGACTTAATTGACGTCATTATAAAATAAAATTATTGTTTGATTCAAATAGTTACATCGTAAATTGTATACGTCTGTGTCTATCGAAGCCTGAGACCTTCAATGCTAACGTGACCTGTCTATTGTATTAGAGACTCCAAAGAGAAACACGTTTTAACTTAACTAAATCAGTCGCAGTAATACTTAAAGTGTCTGAGTTCAAAGCGAGTCTGGTTGAGCTATATTTAAGGCACTCAATGAGGAAATGGATTTCATGTTCAGTAGACTGAAATAAAACAAGAAATGTCAGAAATTCAGGCGAATGCCCTCGGATGTGATAAGCATTTATGCGAAATTACATCTAAATCTCTTCACTGGTTTAGAACATGAAGCACCCAACTTTGACGTTTGATATATTTTGTGGCTGGGATGGTAAAGACGCTGCGATTGAAACCATCTCGCCTCTCACTTCTGCGGGTTCGAATCCCACTGGGAACTTCATTTGTAAGTGAGAAAGTGTTGATTCTAACGGATGGTGAAAGGTAAACAGTACCCTATCCAGGAAAAAGTGGGTGGTCTGCCTCCACCACGAAAACAATTGACTGTCATATATAGCCTAAAATGTGATGAAAGGGACTTAAAACACTATTGAACAAGTCATTGATCTCTAAGTATGACGTTGACCTCGGCGACAGTAACTGAGGGATAAACGCGATAAGTCGTCGTGGTTTGATGCACATTTGTGGTGGAGGAAATAGAAGATATGGTGAAGATATGCAAATACCTAACTTATATCTTTCATCTCTAAGTGTGACATTGACTTTGTCGATAAGAACCTGGGAGTTAAACGCGTCACATCGTATTGATGTGATATAGCGAAGACGTACCTGCATCCGGATGAAAAGACCAACATACATTCAAATAATAGAGACCGGGGCATAGAAACTTGACAGACCCTGACCCAAGGAATATGATGAAGATATTATTATTATTATTTTAGTTCTTTAAAATTGAATCGAAGATAGGTGGAGGTAGGTGGGTTGGACCAATGGGAGGAGGAACGATGTATTGGATAGAGAAACCTGATTGAAAATGACTCTGTTCACTGCTTCATGAGGGTGTTGCATGTACGTGTTACGTATTTGAGATGTAATAATAATGATTGCAAATATGCAATAAATGTAAAAAACTATTGAGACGTTGTGAGTTTTAGATAAAACAAGATTGCCATATGATCATTTAAACTACATGCATGTTTTTAATTTTTCGTTTTGATGCATTCCTATATTCGCCTACAAAACGCAATCCATGTGCACAATATAAGTGCATATGTTGTGGTTGTATCTGATCACCCACTCCTAGACATTACTGATGGCATGGCCAATTTACTAACAGAGATTGGAAGGAAAGATTCAAAGCCATGACATGAAACATGACGCAATTAAGCACTGTAGCAGAAACAATGAATGGCGAATGTAGACCACAATAAAAAAATGAATACAAGAAAATAATTGCGAGTTAAGTAGAATTAAACTAAATTTTGATCAGCATTGATCGGTTGTGCAATGAAGTCATAATGACAAGAACGACGACAACGAGACAAAAGTCAATGCATTACCCAGTAATTATAATCGCAAACGACGACAACGACAAATAAGTCAGTGCACTACCCAGTAATTATAATCGTGACTAGAACGAATTCGACGGCTCGCCATCACAAATACCCACGTTTTCTTCTCACAGGACACCCCCAACCCTCCCCCACCCCACCCACCACCACCACACACACATACAGGAGAACAACATACTATTATACACTGTAATCCTTCATCAAAATGTTCGTTTGAGACATATTTAAAAAAAATGACCCCCTGATACCCTCCCACCACCACCCACCTCTTCCAATCCCCACCCACAGGGAAGACGACCTTAGTTTGAATAATAAATCATTTGACATGCTGTGTATCTCTTTCATAGATGACTATTATACCAACTAATGTGCAAAAGTATGGAAAAATAACACTGTAATTGAATTATTAGTGTATTTGATGCCCCTTCCCCCAGGCCCCAACCGATGACACAGGAGGAAACAAATGTATAAAGTGTAATCCCATCATCATAATGTTTCATTTGAGATATGATAAAAAAAAGGAGACGTTCCAGTTTGAAATAATAAAATCGTTTGATATGTTGTAGATATTTCATAGACAGTTACATACACCACCAAGTTATGTGCAAAAATATAAAAACAACAACAATGTAATTGAATTGTTTGTGTAAGTGACCTTTTGACCTCCTGAGGGCCCTGGGTGCAGAGCCATAATCATATTGTTTCATTTGAGACATAATTACAAAAAATAAAAATCCCCCAGATCACCCTCCCACCCCACCCAACCCAACCTGGGCCCTGGGCAGACGTCCGAGTTCAAAATAATAAAATCGTTTCATATGTTGTTTATCTTTCATAGACGATTACATAGACCAAGTTATGTGCACAAATATGGAAAAATGACAGTGTAATTGAATTTTTAGTGTCATTGACCTTTTGTCCCGCTCACCACCCCGCAGGACCCCTGGGTGCGGAGCCAAAAATAATGTTGCTCTTACACGTCGTCATCATATGCTGAAGTCATACCCTAAGTTTGGTTGAATTTCGTTCAGCGGTTTAGGAGGAGATATGGTAACGGATGGACAGACGGACAAACGGAGGCGATTTTAATCTACCCTGCTTTTTTGAAAAACGTGGGCATAAAAATAAATGACCCTCTGTTATCCTTCCGCCACCACCATCATCATCATCATGTTTCATTTGAGACATAATTATAAAAAAAAAAAAAATCCCCAAATTCCCTTGCCACACCTCCCCTCATACCACCACCCTCACCACACCCGCCTCAACCACCCTGGGCCCCGAGTTCGAGTTCGAAATAATAAAATCGTTTGATATGTTGTTTAATCTTTCATCATGTTTATAGGCAAATTACATACACCATGTTATGTGCAAAATATGGAAAAATGACAGTGTAATTGAATTGTTTGTGTAATTAACATTTTGACCTCCTGAGGGCCCTGGGTGCAGAGCCATCATCATATTGTTTCATTTGAGACGTAATTACAAAAAAAATAAATCCCCCAGATCACCCTCCCACCCCACGCCACGCAACCTGGGCCTCTGGGCAGACGTCCGAGTTCGGAATATTAAAATCGTTTCATATGTTGTTTATCTTTCATAGACGATTACATACACCAAGTTATGTGCACAAATATGAAAAATGACAGTGTAATTGAATTTTTAGAGTCATTGACCTTTTGTCCCGCTCACCACCCCCGCAGGGCCCCTGGATGCGGAGCCAAAAATAATGTTGCTCTTGCACGTCGTCATCATATGCTGAAGTCATACCCTAAGTTTGGTTCAATTTCGTTCAGCGGTTTAGGAGGAGATATGGTAACGGACGGACAAACGCACAGACGGAGGCGATTTTAATATACCTTGTTTTTTTCAAAGACGTGGGTATAATGATTATGCTTGCTTACATCCTTTTTTCCCAGGAAATGCATAAAAAAAGTTTGATTGATTCATGAACGGTAGTGAAATATGCTTGCTACTGTTCACGTCCCCTATGGGCTTAACTCACTATTCATAAAATCAATAGTACAGAATTTTAACCATCCCGAAAACATAGTTTCAAATTTGATATGCAGAAATTACGTGGACGGGGTAATTCAATATGTGATTTTACAATACATTTAGGTATATGTATCAATATTCTGTGATCAAGCGATGGTTATAACTTTTAACTCAGAGACTACTTGTAATATCTCGCCGAACTTGATTTGTTGTTGTTTTTCTTAATGATTAGTGCATTTAATTTTAAGTGATTTTACACAAAGCGGAAACTTTCGACTTCTATAACGTTTCTATATTTCCTTATATGGTAGACAGCAAAAGATGCCAAACCCTTCAAATTCGCTTAAAGTACCTGATTTTGCCTCCCACTCATCTCAGAAAGCCAGAACACATTTATCCAAGAACAAAAAAGCGTAAACAAAATAAAAGCTGTCATGCACGCCATCAGATAATCAACAAAACAAATTTAATATTCAAATATAGCACGCAAAACGTTAATAAAACATGATATGTGTCCATAGGTGTTAATAATCTATTTGTCAAGCACGAACTGTGGTTTTTGGGTGGCATTATACATATTTATATATTGATATTTTAGCAGTTTTACATTACATTTTTTTGTATTTTTAAAAATTAGAAAGGAAAAAAGAAAACCAACACAAAATGGCGGAGATTAGCTGCCGATTCGTTGTGGAAACAGCCCCTAACTCCTATCTTCAACCACAACCCACCTCTACACACACATACACATACATAAACAACAACCAAAATGCCTGACATACATGTATACTGAACAAAAAACGAAACGTCCGACTTTTTTCTGGTCTTTCCATGGGCCAGATTTTAAGGGCGTATAAAAGCTTCAAGAGCGTTTTAATAAAACAATATTTGATATATGTAAGCACACCTAAATGAGTACTAAATATCCCTTTAAACAGGTTCAAATCTGCCAAGCAATAATCTTTTATGGATATATGGAAATGTTAAAGGGAGGTAATTTGATGATTTTTGATAATCAAAAGCTGCCATCTACACAATCTGTGTTATGTTTTTGTGTGATTTTTTTTGATAAGGAACATATAGAGAATATTGTCTCGGACAAATTTCAGTAATTATTGTAGATTAATTTTTGTTTTTGTGGCCAAAATGAAGGTTTTAAGGAAAAAGGGGCTAACTCCCTTGTGTACTGAACTTTTCAAAAACATTTTTGTTTGGACTATGGCGGTCTATCTAATTAATCTTAAAGTATCATTATTTTTTTCTTGTTTTGCTGTCTAGACAATCAGCATCAACATCAGCGGACGTTTCTTGTTTTGTTCAGTATATACCCAGCGTGTTAATATCCGCCTGGCGGGAGCCAGGAGAATCATATCTGTGCGTATGTTTGGTTAGTGCAGTGGAATGAGAAAAATTAGTGGGACATGTTCTACACTAAATTAGGCAAATTAGCTGAACACATATGATGATTTTAAACGGTTAGTGGATTTTTATGCAGTATGTACTTTTTATGTAAAACAATAACCGATCGTAGAACCGAAGTAGATGTTTTATGTGAATAAAGTCGTATCGGAAAGGGAAAATTTACCACAAAAATAAACTTATGCTACTTTTATCTTTTGTTTGTGTTTGTTGCATGCAAGGGATCCACTTTTCATGTAAATCTATGCGTTAATATATTATATGAGTGATTTTACAGTCCCATTAGCGTTTTCAAGTTACGCTCCTGGCAATAATTATCGGTATACAATTACAAAGGGCAATGACTTTAATTTGATTAAGAATTCGTTACGTTTCTGCGGTCTGCTCTCCCTCATTTTACCTTTATCAATGTGTTAAGTTTGCTTCATTCCGCTCCGATAAGTAGTTTGAAGCTATGATCAAGAGCAAAATTACAAGTATAAAATAACAAAAAGTAATAACTCTAATGCAAATGAAGACACAAAAAACATTTGAAAATGATGAAACCATTAATTTCCAGAAATAATGACGACAAAGACACCCGCAGTCAATTCAGTTGGAACATAAAATTATCTCGTTTAAATGCTTTTTGGAACATAGAATTATCTCGTTTAAATGTTTTGGAACATACAATTATCTCGTTTAAATGTTTTTGCAACATAGAATTATCTCGTTTAAATGTTTTTGGTACATAGAGTTATCTCGTTTAAATGTTTTTGGAACATAGAATTATCTCCTTTAAATAGAAGTATCTCGTTTAAATGTTTTTGGAACATAGAATTATCTCGTTTTTGGAGCATAGAATTATCTCGTTTAAATGTTTTTGGAACATAGAATTATCTCGTTTAAATGTTTTTGGAACATAGAATGATCTCGTTTAAATGTTTGTAACAGGTTTCATAAAACATCCGGGTATCTCTACTTTTCGGAGAACTATTCCTTGAGGAATAATTTCTGTGGAGAAACTGTTTCTTCACAAGTCTTGGGATTGCCTACCCTGACCATCACTAACCTTTTGCGGGGTGAATACACGGATATCCATATAAATAAAGCATTTGGATATGCACACTTCTTGTGTTGTGCTTAGCGTCGGCGCAGCGTGCAGGGGATACAGCGAAACTAGTATACAAATATGTATTCGGCCTAGTGTGTACAGTTTAATTTTATTCAGTTTATTTGCTAGCATAATTCTCTAAGTTGTAACGCTTCTGAGTGCTTCGTCAACTGTTTAAGTTTAAGTGTTAATAAGCATTTTCTGCCTTAAAACTGAATACGAAGCCAACAAGGAATGCATATACGATTATGCATTTGAGCTATGCATTTGAGACTAAGAATTAATTTTATTTTGTTTACCTGCCTGTCAGATTTCTCAAAATAACCACCCTTATTCCCTTAGTTCATACATATCTTATTAAATTATTAAATGTTTAATACAGACTCTCCTACAAGGGTGCCTCTGAGCGGGGCAATATACACCCGAAAAAAAGGTATGCTTCCAATGCTTGGTGTGCTTCCAAGGGATCACCTTTTCAGTATTTATTATCATTCACACTAGCGTTTGTTTAGTGCTCTGTGGCGGTCGTAAAAAGTTGCCCCGACTACAAATCAGTAGTGTTATTATTTACTGGTCCTTTGGGATCATCAACCCCATTCTGTGGTGCTTTAAAGTAGAATATCGCTTAAGCCGGTGCTAGGAGGCGTGACGTGTGTTGCGTTTACATTACCTCTCTTGAACAGACTCAATAAAACCAAGTCTGCTACTTTTGTCCCTTGTTTGTGTTTGTTGCTTCCAAGGGATCACCTTATCAGTATTTTGTGTCTTTTGAAAACGCTGGTTACAATCACATAAGCCTAATGATGACCAAATCTTTCAAATTAGGTTTTCCGATAAAATGTAAAAGATAGAGTAGGGTCTCATCGAGATGGTTAATTGAAACATAGAGATGAGCGAACCCCACCAAGCTGTTTAAATCAACCAACGAAATTCAACATCGAGATGGGCATAGCCCATTGACGTGTTTAAATCAACCAACGAAATGAGACTTTTATTGCTATGAAAGAGATTTCATGTTGAGTCTTTCATCCGATACTCAGGCAGATGTAATTGAAGCCTTTAATGACACATCTCGGTATTTGAATGACATATTGAACATTGACAATCCTTTCTTTTCTAATAATATCTATCCTAAGGAACTTCAACTCAACAAAGCTAACATTTCTGACACTGCCGCTTCTTTTCTTGATTGATATCTCTCTACTGAGGTAGCCCTATTGTCAACCGTTTTGTGTTTGTGATGTTTTATCTTGCCTTTTATTCATCTTTAAAGTTGTTCTTTGTTTCTGCATGTGTTTGTGTTTGTCTGTCGTCCTTGAATGCTACTTTTCCTGTTCGATTTTAAATCTACTTCTATTATATAAATATTTTTTGTAGCATGTCCATTTCATCTATCTACCCTAATTTGACTTCCGATAACTGGTAGTTTGATAACAGCAGTCATTCTGGCTGGTGTTATTGTCAAAGGAAATATCAGCGACCATGCTACAATAATTATGATTCTGAAAGGTAGTAAGCGCTGTCTATGTTCTCTACATGCCAGTAATTGTATTTGCAACATTTGGCGAGGTAATGTCTTATAGTTTCGGAAGAATGGGACGAACAACGTTATATATCAACGTACAAAACGACCCAAAACTCCTGCAGAACCTGACCAAATCCACGGGCAAACTATACCGATACAGATAAGTTCAGTGTGTATATACAATGGTAAATCCCACGGAACATATCATAGGCTATATTTAGCAGCGGTCATGAGCAATTTTATTAACATAGTTATCATGTATATGCAGAAAATCCTTTTCCTCCCATTTCTAGTCATGTGAGATAGGTGTTTTTGTCGCCTTATTCTAGCATAAAATCAAATGCAGTAAGTAAGTAAGTAATTTCTTTATTTATAGAGGGTGACTCAATTGGCATAGCCAATCTTTATTGAGGCCCTCTTAATAACATATTTACAAATATAATACAACAAACAAACGTCATTTATAAAATAGCTGTTAATGGCTTACTTATGAAACATATAAAAGCAGATGACAATTTGATATTTTAAAATGAAACGCTGCCTAAAATCAATCAAGATGAAAGATAAATATACTATAATGTATACATAAACATAGACACATATGTATAGTTACATCATTACTGCTTTTAACCGATGTAATTAACAATATGTAAAAGCAAACTAGTAGGTTCGATTTTCTCTTTTTACTCATTTGAAGCATTTGTTGGAAAACATATTCAATGATGTAAACTTTTTAATTTCTAAGGGAATACTATTCCATACTCAAGTTCCAGAATATGATAAGCTCGCTTTGAATAGTTCGTTATTTGGCTTAGGTATTATGAAATTTCTATTTGTAATTGATCTCAGTTGCATTGAGTTATTTTGCTCATTTACTCTCATATGAAACAAGTCGCTTAGATATTGCGGGGACATTTGATTTGCTATTTTATACATGCTTTTAGCTTTTTGAAGAAAAACTATTTCTTTGAATGATAACATATTTAGAGAAATACGTGCAGTGTCAAGATTAATATATTCATGACCTTGTGTAATGTTGCATGCTCTTCTTTGTAATTTTGTAATTCAATATACATTGTATTGGAGGAATTTTTCCGAATAACAATAATTAAGAGGAGGTTGTATATATGCATTGTAGAATAATAAACTATGTTCCTGTGATATATACGAACATATTTTGCATAACAGCCACAGACATGACGATATCTTTTTTGGAAATATACTGAAAATGGTTATTCCATTGCATATTCCATTCAATATTTACACCTAATATTTTGTCGCCTTGTCATTTTTAACTCTATATTTTCATAATTAAGCAATAATGAAGCATCATTCATATGTGCACATTTCTGTCTAGTTGTAATGAACATGACTTTGGGTTTTCCGTATTTAATAGCATATCTTTACACCATCTTTGAAGGTGGTCTAATGAATATTGTAGATTGTTTTTTAGGGTGATCTTGTAGTGTCATCAGCATACAAGTCTGTCCTTATAGACGTTTACAAAGAATTATAGGTATATCGTTTTTAAATAATAGAAATAATAATGGCCCAAGTATGCGTCCTTGTGGAACACGACATGTTATAGGTTTACGGTCTGAGATAGTACCATTTATCGTAACAATTACTGCTGTTCGTAAGATATGACTGAAACCATGATATTATTCGATTGCTGCATCTGTAGAGCTCCAGTCTTTTAAGCAGTATATCATGATTCACTAAATTGAATGCTTTCCGAAAGTCTACCATAACACATCCCAGAAATATTCCTTCATTTACTGCTTTCAACCATTTATCAATCAAAAGTATTAAAGCTGTTGATGTCGAGTTGCCTGATCTAAAACCACTTTGAGATTGATATAATAATTTATAGTAATTCAGAAATGCTGTCAACTTGATACTCACATACTTTTCAGTTAGCGTTGATAATGTGGGTAATATAGAAATTGGACGGTAATTGTTAACTTCATCTTTACAACCACTCTTTAAGAGTGGACTTACCTTTGCTTGCTTCCAATTGGTCGGACATATACCACTGGATAAACTTCAATTTATTATATATGTGATACTTTCGGATATAATATTAGCTGATAATTTAAATAAACGAGGACCAATACAATCCAGCCCCGTTGCTTTTGATATATCAATGGAAGATAAAAACGGTCTTTCAAAACTTTCCTCAATATCAGGAATGGTAAATTCAATATCACTTTGGAACTTTAGAATCGATATATGTTTTGACATCATCAAAAGTTGAAACTTGAATATTTTCCTGCAATTTTGGCGCAACAGTTACAAATAATCATTTAAAGTGTTTGCCATACCAACATCATGAGATATTGATTATGTTTGTTAACAACTAAAATGGTTACTACATTTCCCCCTTAAGTTTATTTCTTGCCCCATATTCTTTGATTATTTTCCATACAGTTCGAGTATCGTTCTTCCATTTTTCAATTTTCGATTTATATGTTTCTTTTTTGGCAGTTTGTATTTTGGCAGGTGACAGTATTTCTTAGAATTTTATATCTGTCAAAGTTTTCATATATTTTACATTTATTTCTTTGATTGAAGTATGCCTGTACGAAGTGCATAATGGGAGAAAAATAATCCAAACCTACGGTGATGTAGAGACTTCGTTACGTCGTGATTTGCGCTAACAACAACAACAGCAACAACACCAACAGCAACAACAGCAGCAGCATCAGAAGGAGAAACTGTTCCTGAAAGTTTGGCGTTTAAGCGGTTTCTTTCATAACGACATCGTCGAGTTCGACTTGTAAGTGAGGAAGTGTCGATTCTTACGGATGGCGGGAGGTGTACAGTACTGGTTCTACCCGGGAAAAGTGGGTTGTCTGCCTCCACCACAAAATATCGACAGTCATACATAACCTTACATGTGTTGAAAATGACGTAAACATCATACAAACAAAGAAACAAATCGTCGAGTCATTTCAACAGCACTGTAATACAATTCGATGCTTTGCAGATATAATTGTGAAGTTTACATTTAGCGGTTAACGGAATCCACCAAACACTAAATATTAAAATTTATAACATTTAACGGTTGGTAAATGTTTAACATATAGCAGAAGTTTTAACATTTGGCGGAATTTTTTGAACATTTAGCGTAATGTTTATAACATTTAGCGGAATTTTAACATTTAGTGGTGCTACAATCAGAAAAACACATCACAAACTCGTTTTGTTTAGAAAAAACAAAATTAATATAAAAAAAAGTATAAATAAATATAAAAACAGTAACAACAGCTATAACTTTTCAATAAAAAAGTAATTTTGATTTTTTTTTGTTGCATTTCATGTGAACAACTAACTCGTTGGAGCAACTTGCAATTATTGCATGGCGTTCCGTAGAACGGATCGAAGTCGAATTGTGGCTGTGCGTTGTAACTGAAATAAAAAACGTGTGTGTCGAATTATCTTTGTCATTAATTTAATTCCGATAGTTTTATTGTTATTTCATTGAATTAAATGCAACAGATATACACTTTGAATGCAAATATGTTCTAATATGGCACACCAGGGACATCTGGGGCGACGTAATAAGAGTTATCACAACTGCGTTATCTCTCAGTGACGCAAATTAAATCTCATGTGTGCGACATATATTGTTCCATATCTTGAAACAATAATTATAAAAGTCACATTTGCTCCTAAATTGGTAACATTTATGACTGAAACAAGAGAAATAAAATGGCGCTTAGAGCGAATTTATCAATGATTTCATAACTGCAAAATAAAGTATAAATTCAAGGCTCGAACAGACTCAATAAAACCGAGTCAGCTACTTTTCTCTCTTGTTTGTGTTTGTTGCATCCAAGGAATCACCTTTTCAGTATTTACTGAATTAAAATGTGAAACTGGTCTCATGACTGTTATATCCGGAAACTGGTCTCATGACTGTCATGACTCTTATATCCGGAAACTGGTCTCATGACTGTTATGACTGTTATATCTCATGTCACATGACTGTTATGACTGTTATATCTGGTCTCATAACTGTTATGACTGTTATAACTGGTCTCATGACTGTTATGACTGTAATATCTCATGTCACATGACTGTTATATCCGGAAACGGGGTACATCTGGGTTTTTTATTTTATTTTTATTATTAGAATATTCTAACTTTTTAAAAAGGTTCAAAAATCATGATAAACAATGTCATGTTAATCAAATCATGATAAACAATGTCATTCCAATCAAGATAAACAATGTCATGTCAATCAAATCATGATAAACAATGACATGCCAGTCAAATAATGATGAACATTGTCATGTCAATCACATCATGATAAACAATGTGATGTCAATCACATCATGAAAAACAATGTCATGCCAATCAAATCATGATAAACATTGTCATGTCAATCACATTATGATAAACAATGTCATGTCAATCACATCATGATAAACAATGTGATGTCAATCACATCATGATAAACAATGTCATGTCAATCAAATCATGATAAACAATGGCATGCCAATCAAATCGTGATAAACATTGTCATGTCAATCACATCATGATAAACAATGTCATGTCAATCACATCATGATAACCAATGGCAGGTCAATCAAATCATGATACACAATGGCATGCCAATCAAATCATGATAAACATTGTCATGTCAATCTCATCATGATAAACAATATCATGTCAATCAAATCATGATAAACAATGTCATGTCAATCAAATCATGATCAACAATGTCGTGTCAATCACATCATGATAAACAATGTCATGTCAATTAAATCTTGATAATCAATGTCATGTCAATAACATCATGATAAACAATGTCATGCTAATCAAACCCTGATAAACATTTCATGTCAATCACATCATGATAAACATTTCATGTCAATCACATCATGATAAACAATGGCATGTCAATCAAATCATGATAAACATTGTCATGTCAATCACATCATGATAAACAATGTCATGTCAATCACATCATGATAAACAATACCATGTCAATCACAGCATGATAAACAATGTCATGTCAATCAAATCATTCATGATAAACAATGTCAAGTCAATCACATCATGATAAGCAATGTCATGTCAATCAAATCATGATAAACATTGTGATGTCAATCACATCATGATAAACAATGTGATGTCAATCACATCATGATAAACAATGTCGTCAATCAAATCATGATAAAAAATGTCATGTTAATCAAATCATGCTAAACAATGTCGTGTCAATCAAATCATGATAAACAATGTGATGCCAATCAAATAATTATAAACAATGTCATGCCAATCAAATCATGATAAACATTGTCCTCAATCAAATCATGATAAACAAAGTCGTCAATCAAATAATGATAAACAATGTCGTCAATCAAATCCTGATAAACAATGTCATGTCAATCAAATCCTGATAAACAATGTCGTGCCAATCACGTCATGATAAACAATGTCGTGTCAATCAAATCATGATAAACAATGTGATCGTCAATCCCATCATGATAAACAATGTCATGTCAATCAAATCCTGATAAACAATGTCGCGCCAATCACGTCATGATAAACAATGTGATCGTCAATCCCATCATGATAAACAATGTCATGTCAATCAAATCCTGATAAACAATGTCATGTCAATCACGTCATGATAAACAATGTCATGTCAATCAAATCATGATAAACAATGTCATGTCATTCAACATATGGTGGTAACACCGTGTAGCTCCGGTCTGCAACTTGAATTCATTATATACGGAATAAAAAAGTTTTTAGGAACATAGATTAAACATGTGAACATTGATATAATTGTTAGATATTCAAAATACTAGGTAAGGATGTGATTTTCAAAAAATTGTCTTATTTTATTATTTTCAAAGCGAAGTATAAGAATGACATCTCATTTATTAAAAACAATTATTTTTTCATTAAACAAACGCATTGCTTTGAAAAAAGTTAATGTTTGACATTGACAATAATTGCCCATTCTGTCATTGTTTAAAAACCATGAAAAAGTGATCACAAACGGCTGTTAATCTCAAACAAAGACATTCCAAATTTTGTAATTTTTAAATTACCTCCCTTTTCATTGCAATGAGAACGATTTTCGATAACCTATAAAAAAGTATGTTCCCAACATATTTGCCTTATTTTATCACCGACTTTGTTTACAAATGACTTTGTAGCATTGCTATTGGCCATATTTACGTCCCTTTATAACTGACCCTTATCATACACGGCTCTGTATCTCGTCTATGGAAATTACATGCATTTTACGTGCTAAACTTATGGAATTGTGTGTAAAATGTTTTAAATAAACCCTGGTGCGAAACTAAGGATAGAATATATAACGGTGTAAAATGAATTCCATATAATTAAGGAGGTCATTTTTGAAGCTTTTTCGTTATTATGCCCATTAGAATTGAAACAAATACACAAAACAACAACAACAGCAAAAAACAACCTTTTATGTCAGTTTTAAGTTTAATACCTAGACCAGCACACAACGCGTGGTGTACTCTTCTTTAAGATGGTTGCCATTACGTATTATGCATGTATCATGCATTATTATGCATGTATCATGCATGTCCAGCGTAATTCTGATAATCATTAAAGTTTCGATCTAATGCTTTTTTTTTTTTAAAGAAGCTTTCTTCTATGTTCTTTTTTTGAAGCTGCAGCCATTTTGATTTTTTTTCACAAGGGTCACTTGAGGCGTTTATATTTAAAATCAGGCGTCGAAGACGATCAAGACTATACATAAAAGGCATTCCACCAACTCCTGCTCACAAGTATGTACTGTTATACGAGTATAAACATAGTTTTGATCAGTTTGGTTTAACCTGAGAAAAAACAGAAACTACATTTAGAAAAAAGATGTGATTTAGAAAAGCGGTGAAGTGGAGCACTTTCATTGCCTTTTTCCCGTGATCTAAAACAGTAAAGATCGCATTGATGGGATTTATGCAATTCATGCAACAGCTATGATACGGAAGTGCCGCGTTATCAGGGCGTAATCTGCGCTTTGTCAGTGATGTATTGATTGTGAATTGCCGAGATTGGTTTGTTATCCTTGTAGTGCTGCAAGTGCTGACGTTAGACATTAGCAGTTAGACATTCTATTAAGCACATAATGGTTCATTAATTACATTAGCGTCTTATAAGGCGTCTGAATGCATTTCTTAAAACCGCACTTTGTTTATTTTCAACTTTAACGGAGATAATACAGATTTTTTGTGCATAATTAGTGTATAATGTTACCGTCAACTTTGCAGTAAGTCAACCGATGTCCCTTGGTGTTAAATGAAACTACGCATTTGTTGATACACCAGTTATAACACTTCCGAAAACGTCAGGCTGTTTCATTTTACGATTTAATAAGCACATTTACGATTTAATAAGCATATGCTGTATTTAAGAAGGTAATATGAACATGTCGCTGTCACGTATGTGTATGCTGGCTGTTATTTTGGTAGAAGTCGACTCAGTCAACAGAGTACGAAAAATAGATAAAGTTCCTTCACATTTATCTACTTTTGGTTTGAACGTTTTGCTGTCATGTAGATGCAAGTGTTTATTTTGTAAATGTTTTAAAGTGACTATTTTGTGAACAAATGACTAAATGAATAAAGAAGTCCAGGTCACCGAAAGATGTATGACTTTTTGATATCTATAATCACAACCTTGAATTTTAAAAGTTTAATGTAAATCAATACAATTCGAAAAGTAGATGGAGTTCATTTAAGTTTTAAATAAAGTCATTTACAAAGATACCAAAGCAATATATATACTCAGCAAAAATAAAAAGTATCCACTTTGTTTTCCTGCAAAATCTGAGACTGTAAGAAAGTTCTATCAATTGAAGCATGATTTTCTTTTAATAACATCTTTATTAGATGATTACACAAAATTTCATCGAAAAATACCGAGTAATAAAAAAATAAACCCTGGAAAACACAGAAAATATTAAAAAACTCGCTAATATCTCGTATTTCCACTTTAGAATTCGGTGTAACTTGGACACATGCGATATTATTACATCCGATATTAGCGAGTTTGTGAATATTTTCTGTGTATTTGAATGACCTTTCTAAATATATGCTATTGTCTTTTAACCTTACATTTGTTAAGTTTTGTTAATTTCATTTTCATGCCTATGTATGTAGAAAATCATGCTACAATTGATAGTTCTTTCTTAAAGTCTCAGATTTTGCAGAAGAAACAAACTGGATAATTTTTATTTTTGTTGAGTATATTTCAAACGCATACACAAATCTACTTGGCTGCAACACATATCTACCATCAGTTGCGAATGAGCTTGACCTAGTTTTGATCTGGCCATTTCTCACAATAACTGGCATACAGGTTTCAAACTTTAAAACACACCATACACAGCTTACATATAAATGTACATGACAACAGCATGTTCAAACCATCAGTAGGTCAATGTAAACGGCTTACATACTTTGAATCCTTTGTTCATTATTCATCCTTTGTTCATTGTTCATCCTTTGTTCATTGTTCATCCTTTGTTCATTGTTCATCCTTTGTTCATTGTTCATCCTTTGTTCATTAATGTGCAGAGGAAGATTATCAATAAAAATGTGTTACTTTAAAAATGAGTTCGGTATAGTCCTTTGGTAAACCGTGTATTGATTCCAAACAACGTAATATTACATATATACTTCCATAAAATATACTCATCAAAGTTTTAACGCCCAATATATATTAATACTTATGATACTAAACAAGTCAGCAGATTTTCCAGACGAAACACTGAAGTAAACAATAAAACCTAACGAAAAATAAGCACCCATTTTGTGCTCCAGCAAATAATATTATTTGAAACTGAAACACAAAGCGATTTCCCCCTAATATTTTAATCACTATCTATAATTCTTCCAGATCGATGACGACAACATTTGGAACAGTCGAGACTGAAGTCATAATGGATATAGATAGAAACATCTAGAGGGAATGCTTAATGGCCATTTAGTAGTAACACATTTATTTGAAAAGATAATCTTTACACAATTTAACAAAGGTTGCAGCATATTTTCCAAATAAAAACGTTTCTTTATCCACCATCTACACAGTATACAGATATTTTTATTGTCTCATATTTGAGACATATATGCTACCTTTCTGTCCTGTCACCGATGAAGGTGAAGGTTGAGGACGCTTGTCTTTGCTTCTCAGGACATACATGCATAGCGGTCAAGGCCCAATGGAAGCCAGTAATGAGATAGGGTTCACAGGGGCGGTTTCCCTTTGGTTAAGGATCCAGGGAAAACCCCATTAAAGCTTGAGACGGTATGTGGTTAAATTTCATGAAGTTTAGCACAGATGTCTAGGGCCCCGTTCGAAGTGAAATATGTTTTTGATTGTACGCTGATATTTTTGGTGAAATATAAATCTGGAAATATGTTTTAAACAGAGGACCGCAATTAGTAGATTATTTGCCACGTTGTCATAAGAACTTTAGCGCGCACTATACATATATATGTTACTGGATGAATGCTTTGATGTCGAAAGTCTATATGATATACACATGTACATTGCCGATGATAGGCGACATTTGTACCGTGATTAAAAAAATTACAACACATATTTATCCATGCCAGCCTTAATACTTTGTTCTGGAACAAATAAATAATTTAACATTTGTACGGAGTGTTTCATTTCCATTTACCATATTTGTTTGGGTTTATTTATCGTATCTTTACCGATGTTTTGGTGTGTTAATGTGTATTCCCAATTAAGGCTGGCATATCATTGGACACATTAGTTTACTGATTTGCTTGTGTTAAACACTTATTTATTTATTTATTCATTTTATTTCCACCATTACAGAGATTACATAATATAATATTATGACAACAATGCATATTAAAGTAGGTGATGTATGAAATATTTGAGAAAAAAAAGTGAAAAAAATAGAACATGAACAATATGTACATACATATATAAAAGATATCCAAAACATGTCTAATAAACATTCCTCTCTTGTTAGAACCTTTATTCACGAAACGAAATATAGAACGAAACGAGAGTAGACAAAGGTTCTGGAGGGGAATGTAATCATATATATTTAACTACAGTATCCTGGTCCATGAGAAGTCTAATGTAATACGCAATTGACTAACTCTAAGAATTGCCAATATTGCAGGTTTGTCTGCTAGTATGTTAATTTGCAACTTATACAAACACATACTGAGTTACATTTTTTATAAAGTGATATGACTGAATTAGAAAAGCATAATAATTAGTTGAAGACAATGTGTCAAAAAATGGTATGCTAGATCCAAGCATGACATTATACATCTCTTTGCCAGGAAGCGTAATGAAGAGGTTAAATTGTACAATATCTAAGATCAAATATAAATCGTCAAAATACTTTTGTCTCGACAACGAAAAGGCTTCGCATGTTGTGGTTAAATGTTCGAATATGTCATTTACTTTAAAGTGGCACAACAAACATTCACTTTCATTGGATTGGCTAACATGAACCCACAGTTTAATTATATACAACACCAAACGAATGTCTGAGCTGGATCGGGGAATATCCCATAATACAGCTGACTTAAGTATTGGATGAAGACGCCGGAATCTCTGGAAATCTTTATCTTCACTCAGTCTCAATTCCCACGATTGAACCTGGTGACTTTTTACATTATTTAAAACAATTTTCTTCCATTTATATTTTGACGGAAAATGTCCACTATTGATATAATCCGTCAAAAAGTGCTGTAAGTTATATTTACTTAGTATGGTAAATATATCGGGAATAAAATCGTATTGGTCCTTGAAACCCTTAAGAACAAAATGTTGTAACCTAATGTCAAATATCCTTCTAGACAGTAAGTTTAGCGGCGTAGAGCATTATTTTTGTAAAAAACACAATTTATTTTTATCAATTTCCGACACCATTGGCATCCAACCTAGAGTACTCAATGCCATGTCTGTTCTAGTGCGCATATGGAACTTCTGAGTACATTTTGCAGCTAATCTTATAATTTTTTCGGCTAATAAAATGTCACATCCTTGCATGTTTGACCATAATACGCACCCGTAAAGAAATGAAGGAAATGATATCTTCTTTATAAGATTTGCAAGAGTCTTAGGATTTATGAAATTAAAATCAGTCTCTATGTTAAGCAATGAAAATAGAGATGCTCTACCCTTTGAACATCTACTTTCAATACCTTTGGAACATTTTAAATTCGGGACAATATCTATACCTACATGTTTTGCTTGTATGGTTTGTTCAATACATTTTTCTCCAATCATAATTTTAACATCAGCTTTAATGTTTTTATTTTTACTACATACTAGAAAATTGCACTTTGAATCGTTATAGGAAAATCTCCATTTATGCGCGTAGTCATTCGCGATATCTAGACAAGACTGCAGATTTAGTGCATTAGGACATACTAAGGTAATGTCGTCGGCCAGTGTTGGGGCAACACAATTTACCCTACCAATAAAACAACCAAGTCCGCTGCGCTCTAGATCATCGAGAAGAGTGTTGATGTATAAGAGATAGTACCAACTAGACATTACACCTCCTTGGCGTGTTCCCTGCAATAAGGTGAATGGTTCGGATTTTATAGCATTTACTAAAACGCAGCTTGTCATACCACTGTGACACTCTATTATTACGCGAAGGGCTTTTCCAGAGATGCCAAATTGTTTTATCTTGTAAAAGAGGCCATTATGCCAAACAGTATCAAATGCCCCTGATGTATCTAACAGGACCATAAATGGACTACTTCCATTTTCAAACATATAGTAAATTGTTTCGCAAAGGTTAAATGATGTTGTTATCGACCCGAGATATTGTTGGTAGCCGTTTTGCTGACTATTTGGGAAGCTAATTCTGCATTGTTTAGTCCATTTTTGAACTCTTAATGATTTTACTTTTTCGAAAACTTTGTAGGTAACAGGTAAGAGTGTAACCGGTCTATAGCTTGCCGTGTTACTTCTACATTTGCCTTCTTTTAATATAGGTATGATAATGCCGATTTTTAGATCGGACGGTACGTGTTCTGTATAGAAAATCATATCATAGAGATGTGCTAGATAGCGAACTATTGATGTTCCTCCGTACCTTAGATGGTCATTTACTATTAGGTCATGACCTCCGGATTTATTTAATTTAATGGAGCGAATGACTTCATGTACTTCTGAAAACTCAACAGGACCGCTGAGGATCTTGTCAGTAGCATGATCGTTTGATTTAAAAAAACTGTCGATATGGTATCTATTTCGTTTTTAAAATCTTCGTCAAAATCTTCATTTAATACAGGAATGAAAACACTTTCGTAGTGGTTTTTGAAGGCGCCTGCGATCTCGCCAGGTTCCCTGAGAACATTACCATCTACGTTTATGTCTCTTATGATACTGGAGCGTCTTTTCCTTTTCTTATTTAGAATTTGCCAAAATGTTTTTGAATCAACCTCTGCACTTTCTTCCAGCTCATTATAAAATCTGCTATTACACTCTGAAATTGCATTTTCCTGGATATTTTTGAATTGTCGTTTAGATAATTTGTAGTTTGTGTAGGATGAATGAGTATGGTCCCTAGGCCTTCCTTCAGAGATCCACGCTCGTCTCAACTGTCTCTGGGTTGCGTGTGCTTGTTTGACCTCTGAGGTCCAGTAGGGCTTTGCGTGAACATTTGGTTTTAATTTAGGCAAGGTCTTATTTGCGGCCGTATGAATAAAATGAACAATGTGTCTGTACATTTCATCTACGTCATGATTCGAGCAAATATCTAAATTTAAAATATCACGTTTTGATAACTCTTTGTTTAGTTCAGCTGCATATTTATCTTTAGCTGTATCTGAACATTTTTTCAGTTAACCTGCTTGTGTTTCTGAATGTTTCTAAATATATAAGCATCCATAGGGAAACAAAACTCAGTTATGATTGGAAGATGGTCCGATACAGTGCAGACATCATCATCAATTGCATTGCACATATTAATAACATGTTTTTGGTCGCTACTAAGTATAATGTTATCAAGCGTTTTCTTAGTTGGTCTGAACGTAAACGAACAACCTTCTATATTTGCGAAAAACAGCAAGTTGTTATGAAGAAACCGTTTTAATAAGCACCCTCTTTGATTATCTACTGTCGAGCTACATATATCAACATTGAAATCCCCCGTTAATATGACATTTCCCTTTTCTGAATATATTTCCAATAGAGACTGCACTGTATCTAGACACTCTTTGTATTCATCAAAACTATAATTTACTGAGGGCATATATACAGAGAACATAAATGTAGATTCATTTGGAGAGTTAATTATCTCTACGCCAACAATTCTATCAGAAAATGTGTGCACTATGTCTCTTATGCAATATGCAAAGTGTTTCTTATACATAATTGCACTGCCACCTTTACCACATCTCAGACCCTGACTGTAGAGGCATCGCAGGTAGATATAGATGTATAATCAGTATGAATAGAGTTTAAAAACTCTGTATTATTTTTCTTTAGTTTATGCTCAGTTATAAGAGCAATGTCTATATCGTATTTGTCTAGCAAGTCACTGAGACTAGCTGCAGACGACATGATGCCCCTAACATTCCAGGTCAGAGTTCTGCAATTAATTTTATTAACATGAGTGTTCATAACACAGGTGAATAGAAAAAGGCAACAAGTACTACGATACTAAAATAGCGTATGTTAATCATCGCCTTCATATTGATGTCCGTTATGTTCTTTATAGTCAAACTTTGATACACATTCGTTAGTACCACACCACTTTCTACAGTACATTCGTTTCATCCAAAAACTCTTATCTTCAAGTAAATGACCATCAGACTTATAAACAGTTATTTTGGCTCCTAAACAACGTCTTTTACTTTCAAACATATTTATTCCTACCACCTCTACTCCTCTGTCAGTAATATTCTCTTCCATCCCGGCACGATTTGAATCAAAACTGATTCCACCAACATAGTATCTGACTGTCTTTCTTCTTACAATACTGCCAAAGCACGGTGTTTCGGTGTGTTCTTGGTTTGATCTAGCAGTTCTATAGTGAGATTGATAAGTGGCTATCGCTTTCCTATAGTTTCCGGCTGTTTCATGTGTTTGGTTATTATTGGCATCGAAGGAGTTGTGTTTTGTTTGTCTATCTTCGTGTGTGATCCTCGTTTCTATCGCCTTTCCTATACTAATGCGTTCGTTAGTTAAAGCGCGTCCATTAGCACCCGTCTGCTTATCTTGTTCCTTAGACTGTGTTTTAGGCGTTTCGGCTTTGTTTTTGTCTTTATCGTGATTTTTGCTTTCTGCATTCGGTTTAAGTGCTTCCGAATAGAGCTTCTTCTGACTTTCGCCTTTATCGCATTCTTGAGTATTCACTTCTATATCAGCAGGTGGTTTGATTGGGGCAGCATACAATATATCCATTGATGTACTTATGTTACCCTCATGTCGCACAGCCATACTTTCAATCGTTTTGTCGTGGATTCGTTTATGGCTCGTCTGTCCCTTAATCGATTCCATTTTATCAAATATGTCAAGTCTGTCATTTAACTTTCGTATTGTGTCTATAAACATCTTGTTCTGATGTTCTACAACCCCTATACGTAGCCTGTAATCGTAAACTTCAGATGATAGTTTCAGCAACTCATTCTCAAACACCTCTAACCGTGTATTACAAACAGCTATTTTATTTGCGTCAGCTGCTCTTTCGCATTTTGCGGCTCCCATTTCAATTTTAAGAGCTCTCACATCGGCCTGGAGTTCAGTAAGTGCTATCTGAGTATAACTCTGTGATTAGTATGATTTGGCATAACCTTTAAAGCTGATTTGTGATACTGTCAATTATTGAGGCGTCTAGGTCGATTGTTTCTGATTTAATAGTTGGTTTCCTTCTCACAAACAGACCAATCACAATTTTTGGATCTTTATTGCCTATGAATTCGTGCAGAGAGTAACAGTCACGAGCATACTTCACTGCACTGGTCGATGAATTGGTAGAATTCCTTCTAATCAATTCCCCAGTGGGACAAACAGATATATGTCTAGCGCGTTTTGCCAGAATCTCTCTATATGTCGCAAGAGTAATATCACCATGTTTGGTCATCTGTAAAAGTTTATCAATGAAGCAATCTTAAGGCAGATTAAGTAGTATTTCATCAAGTTTCGTGAAGAAAGTTTGATTTGAAATTGGCTGGGAACTTCCTATCACTATTTTGATCCGGTGATTCTAGATTTGTTCGGCAATGCGACCACGAATGGTCGTTCCACGATTGCTGTAACTGCTGCGATTGACTATTTTCGTCATCGTCATATCCTTCATAATTATAGTCATATTCTTGTTTTACTGGCATTAATGTGTGATACTGCTTTAATTCAGTGTTTTCATCATAGCTATCGATATCGATGTCGGAGTCCATGATTGTGTTGACACATATGACACATATGGCCTTCCGTAGATTTTAAACTGAATAGCGCTCGGTGTACACGACGCTATTGTCAACGTTCACACTTTGACTACCGGGAACAAAGGGCAATAGGGTGGTTATCGATGACCAATATATGCATGATTATATTGTTAGTGAAATAAGTTTATGTCACAAATACACTTTCTAGACAAAAAGTTTTCAAAATGCAATATACCCTCTCTTAGATAGTTGATTTAAACATCCAAATATCCAAAATATAATCCATTCAATATAAGTTAACACTTGTTTTTGAAGATTTTATCGTCAACGATTTGTAAACAAACATCCACTTCCAGGGGAAGCTACTACTGAAAATCATATATATTTAAATAATCAACAAGATACTCTAGTTTAACGTCAACTCCTCGATTTGAACACAGTATCACATCACGGCGGGATTTAATGCTGTTTAAATCAAATCAAGGGGTATAAGTTTGCCCACAAGTTTGATTCAAAGAAAATTGTTTTCATGAGAGTACTGGCCTTTAACAAAGGTATTGGCATATACGATTAAATAAAATATAATTTCATTGTGTCTAAATCTAAGGCTAAAGTTGGGGACGTTTCTATTTTTGCTCAGTTATAGTATCAAATCAGACCAGTTGTAATTTAACCTCTTCTAAGCGAATACAAACAATATTTTGATTGATATGATTTTTGTTCATGAATTGGAAAATATCGTTTCTTTCTACAAACGCCTGATGTATTATCCCCTTTAAGCGCGTTTGTACAGTACTGTATGGTGTATGGGTAATCGTGATGTAAGGAAAACATATGTTGAGTTTCATGTTAAAACTACACAATCGGTGTGTTCTTAGACTAGTCACTTTCCATTACGTCTGTCGGATGGGGACGTACACCATGCGGTCCCGCGAATCGGTGTCTATCCTCCGATCACGATGAAGAACCATAGAAATCTATTCGTTAGTAAGAATAGGACAGGTTACCGATCCTATGTATCATTTCCCTCTCTCTGGGGAGACAATAAATAAACTATACTGTGTTGATGAGCCAACATTCCTTCAGTCTAAAAGTATAAAACACGTTTTCAAAAAACAGCCGTATGCATTTTCAGTAGTCACAACGATTCTGCGAAAAGCCTTATTTGGAAGTCAATGACATACATAATTATCTGAAATCTGACCGTTCCAAGTCGGTAACCCTGTCTTCACCACCCTTTCTGTTGTTTTTTGTCTCTTTCTTTGTATTATCAAGTCCTTGTTTGCAGTACAGTGCGGACCTACGATGCCATTGCGTTCGGACGCTGTGGTTTCTATAGGATCCTATATCTCATTTTTGCAAGGCAACATATTAACACTCGTATTTTCTATTACTAGAATCTCGTCAATTAACTAATGTGGGCCTTTATTGCCAAGTATCTGAGCGATAAGCAAATCGTAAGGTTTTATCTTTATTCGTTCCCGATCCATTACGAAATATCATTAAGCTTGCAATCCTGATCTGACATAATCACTGGCTTTACGAAACAGTAAATTGACACAATTAATGCATCATTTTCTGTTAGATTGCTGTTTGAAATTGTGAAAACGTTATGCCCACGAGCAATTGCTGTAAGTAGATAATCAGAAGTCGATCCTGATAGTATTGCTATCGCTGCTAACGCATAATTAAATTGCAAAACCAGGGAAGACGTTCTTTGCAACGGATTACAGTCTATATTCTGAAACAAAGAGCTAATTAAAAAATAAACAGCTTTAAGAAGTTAGTGTTTTTACCTCTAGTATACTCTTATTTATTTTTGCATTATGTGGATTTTATATACTAGTCAAACTACTTAAAATCAGCATAAGTCTTAATTCGTGCGTTTTAAAAGTGGGCGTCCGTTGGCAGTATGTGTGTTCTGTCAATGTAGAATACCACGATACCCTAGCTAGTCAGAGTATATTGACATTTCTAGCATTACTCATGATATTGAACGTCAAGAAATGGAGCTAATATCATCAGTTTTATAAAGTCGTAAACATGTTTTTAAACATGTTTTATTGTCGAAATATCCGTTATAAAACCCTGCTAATAGCTTTCGCATCGCATAATGGAATTAAGGCGGGACCACGTAATGGACATTATAATGGAATTTAGAATATCTGTGGCGAGAGGCCCACTGATGTCGTGTTATTTATTATTTGTACAGTCTGTTTCCTGTTTACTTGTTTGCTTCAACAGATGCATTTTTATTGCAGCTTTTGCCTTATATTACGTCTCGTGTACGGACTCAATTAAACGGAATATGTTACTTTTTTCTCTTGTTTCTATTCATTGCTTCCAAAGCATCATTTTTTCGGTATGTATGTGATTGTTTTTTTTGTATAAAAAGGTCCACTGGTTGCTGTATAATTATTCTTTCACACGTATTGTGCAAGCTTCGTATAAAGTATATGTATAAACGTTTTAATTGTATATGTTTGGTGACAGGAATTAGATATGCAGCTGCTCAAAATGAACAGCTCTTTTGATTATAAAAGATAAAAAGGCATCTTCTCTATACAACTTCATTGCAACGTCGTTAAACGTCTACTATTTGTTATGTCATGAAATGATGACCTGCTATTATACATTGAAAACATAATGCATAAAATGAAGCAATAATTCCTCCTCGGCGCAAGTAGACTTAACTCTAATACTGCAACAATTATCTATTTACGTCAAACTGATTGTGCTAAGCTAATTGTGGTAAGCTCTTAAACGAGCGCAGTGTAGGTGGATGGATGCAGAAGGCAGCAACTCGTCTGTGAAGATTAAAATCTGAAGAAGTTAATTTCATTTAGAATGAAATGAGCTAGACGAAGTGTAAAATGTCTTAATTATTGAGATTAACATTCATTTCAGACAGGAAATAATGGATTTGTTAAGGCGCAATTGCCTGTCATATGACGCCCAGCCAGTGTAACGCGATGTCGCCAATCGTATGTTACTGAAATATTGCAGCATGTGTTGCGTTTCTTTGGCATGACCCATTAGTATTTTGGTCATAAATATGACGAATGCATCCGACCAACATTCGATTTTTTCCATTTCTTTATTTGAAGATTCTTTTTGTGAAATAATTAGCTCTCCATTAACAATTTGAAATTTTCGTCTGTTTACAAATGTATGTTTGGGTAAAAATGTGTTGTTCCAAATGTTTTCCTTTAAGGCCAGTGGGACATGGGCCGTGGTCATGTTATGTGAACACGTATTTACATGTGATCACCTAATTTTTTCCCGCCTAAGTCCCGCTTCCTTCGGATTGTAACTGGGGGCCCCCTTGTTTTCGCGTTCCGATTCCGTTTGCCACGGGCCTGGGAGGTACTTGATCAGCCGTGTCGTCCGAACCACCGCTCGTACTATCCGACGTCGTTCCATCGGTTTTTCCATACATAGCCTGTCTTCTGTGAGTTACCCTTTTAACCTTTGGCATTTTTCTCACAGCACGAAATGAAATTACTTGTATTAGATCTATATTTTTTAATTGATTTTATGACAAAACATGCAGTCCAGTTTATTTTATCAGTGTTATGTTGAATACTGGTCTCTTGAGCAAGAGTAAATTTTATACTCACTTTTTGTTTTGATATGTAAAATTAATTCGCGAAAACTGATTATTAATAATGGCCGTACCACGTGTTGGAATGAAGCGTGGTGTTAAAAATCTCAATTCAGAGGGTTGCAACATCCTTTCACGCGGAATATATATGCATACTTCTAAAGTAAATATTCATAAACTAAATTATTTCATTTGATTTATCTTATATCGAGTTTAAATGACCTTATATCCATTAATATGAGAGCAACACTATTTAACCTTACCGGAAGGGTATTTGATCTTTTCCCAAGTGCATAAAGGTTTTAATCTAATCTTTATGCGATTAAAACTTATATTATCCATCTAGAGCAGACGAGACATCATTTCTAAATAAAATTAGCATGTTGTGACATCATCCAAATGTCAAAGTATCATTGTAAACACCACAAAGATATTCTTTCACTGACATATCCCAATGCTATAACTATTTTTAATGTTATTAACGGACTTTCACATCAACATATTATAACCGGCAAACTACATCTGTGCACTGGCTGACTAGTTTGCGTAGAAACCTTGCAAAACAGACATAATAGATCATTAGGCATGTCTAGGCACGATCCATATCAAATAACAAGATACAAATTTGTTCACATTACATGGTCCAAGTATTAACTTTCATACCCCATCCAACCCCTTCTCCGAGCTTGGCTGGGGTATGACATAAAACCTTAACTTCGGCTTAAACAGTTTGAATCTTGTAAAATTAAAACATTTAATATGTAATTTTTAACAGGTTATCGCTATTTTGCAGTAACAATGTTTTTAAACGTGTTTTATTGTCCTTTATAAAGTCCCGCTAATATAAGCTTTCCCATCGCTTAATGGAATTAAGGCAGGACCACGTAATGAAATCAACTGTTTATCCGAATAATTCACCATACCGCATGTTTCAATTTACAATGTAAGTGCATGCTTTCCATGTGTGTGTTAAAGGCATATGACATATAAAGAAAATCTACTTTGTTTTAACAATGGTGTACTTCGAAATTTGGATGATGTGATTTAATGGCTCATTTTATTAAAAATTACGTCTCGTTTGCTCTAGCTGGATAAACGGTCTATTCTATGGACCCTTTTGTTTCACATTTCAAAACTACTTTGCGTAAACGGAATCAATCTTTTCGGATATAAAGGGCTCGATTTCTACCATATAAAATAGATATAAAAATCGAACAGAAAATGCAGCATTCATAAACCAGAGTCAACCACAAACACGCGCAGAAGCAAACAATATCTAACAGAAGAATAAAAGGCAAGATATGACATCAAAGGCATGAAATAGTTGACAATAGGGCTACCGTCTTGGATTTGTCAGTGGCAAAAAAAGGCCGCTGGGGTTTAAACCAGGTTCTAGGATGCTCCAAACCTCACTCTTACCCTAATGTCATCCCAGTAAAACGGGACAATGCAAATAAACTTATCCCCAACAAGTCATATTCTTTAACAAACAATGCAGCATTAATAGCCCATATAAGTTAAAGACATAAATCATCATTTATTTATACTATAAAAAAACAAAAGCCTATAAAGTCACAAAGCAAGTACTCAATGACTTGGCAGCAACCAGAGCAACAAGAGAACAAACCGTTAAGGAAACGACAAGACAAGATTTAAGATAAGCATCAAACGATACCGTCCTATGAGGATTTAGGTAGACGTCATCATAGGGTCCACAGTCTGTCCGGTCATTGCAACAATTATCTATTTACGTCACACTGATTGTGCTAAGCTAATTGTGGTAAGCTCTTAAACGAGCGCAGTGTAGGTGGATGGATGCAGAAGGCAGCAACTCGTCTGTGAAGAGTAAAATCAGAAGAGGTTAATTTCATTTAGAATGAAATGAGCTAGACGAAGTGTAAAATGTCTTAATTATTGAGATTAACATTCATTTCAGACAGGAAATAATGGATTTTCTAAGGCGAAATTGCCTGTCATATGACGCCCAGCCAGTGTAACGCGATGTCGTCAATCGTATGTTTCTGAAATATTGCAGCATGTGTTGCGTTTCTTTGGCATGACCCATTAGTGTTTTGGTCATAAATATGACGAATGCATCCGACCAACATTCGATTTTTTCCATTTCTTTATTTGAAGATTTGTGAAATAATTAGCTCTCCATTAACAATTTGAAATATTCGTCTGTTTACAAATGTATGTTTGGGTAATAATGTGTTGCTCCAAATGTTTTCCTTTAAGGCCAGTGGGACATGGGCCGTGGTCATGTTATGTGAACACGTATTTACATGTGATCACCTATTTTTTTCCCGGCCTAAGTCCCGCTTCCTTCCGATTGTAACTGGGGGCCCCCTTGTTTTCGCGTTCCGATTCCGTTTGCCACGGGCCTGGGAGGAACTTGATCAGCCGTGTCGTCCGTACCACCGCTCGTACTATCCGACGTCGTTCCATCGGTTCTTCCATACATAGTCTGTCTTCTGTGGGTTACCCTTTTAACCTTTGACCTTTTTTCTCACAACACGAAATGAAATTACTTGTATTAGATCTATATTCTTTAATTGATTATATGACAAAACATGCAGTCCAGTTTATTTTATCAGTGTTATGTTGACTACTGGTCTCTTGAGCAATAGTAAATTTTATATTCACTTTTTGTTTTGATATGTAAAATTAATTAGCTTAAACTGATTATAAATAATGGCCGTACCACGTGTTGGAATGAAGCGTGGTGTTAAAAATCTCAATTCATAGGGTTGCAACATCCTTTCACGCGGAATATATATGCATACTTCTAAAGTAAATATTCATAAACTAAATTATTTCATTTGATTTATCTTATATCGAGTTTAAATGACCTTATAAACATTAATTTGAGAGCAACACTATTTAACCTTACCGGAAGGGTATTTTATCTTTTCCCAAGTGCATAAAGGTTTTAATCTAATCTTCATGCGATTAAAACTTATATTATTCATCTAGAGCAGACGAGACATCATTTCTAAATAAAATTAGCATGTTGTGACATCATCCAAATGTCAAAGTATCATTGTAAACACCTCAAAGATATTCTTTCACTGACATATCCCAATGCTATAACTATGTTTCATGTTATTAACGGACTTTCACATCAACATATTATAACCGGCAAACTACATCTGTGCACTGGCTGACTAGTTTGCGTAGAAACCTTGTAAAACAGACATAATAGATCATTAGGCATGTCTAGGCACGATCCATATCAAATAACAAGATGCAAATTTGTTCACATTACGTGGTCCGAGTATTAACTTTCATACCCCATCCAACCCCATCTCCGAGCTTGGCTGGGGTTTGACATAAAACCTTAATTTCGGCTTAAAAAGTTTGAATCTTGTAAAATTAAAACATTTAATATGTAATTTTTAACAGGTTATCGCTATTTTGCAGTAACAATGTTTTTAAACGTGTTTTATTGTCCTTTATAAAGACCCGCTAATATAAGCTTTCCAATCGCTTAATGGAATTAAGGCAGGACCACGTAATGAAATCAACTGTTTATCCGAATAATTCACCATACCGCATGTTTCAATTTACAATGTAAGTGCATGCTTTCCATGTGTTTGTTAAAGGCATATGACATATAAAACAAATCTACTTTGTTTTAACAATGGTGTACTTCGAAATTTGGATGATGTGATTTAATGGCTTATTTTATTAAGAAATTACGTCTCGTTTGCTCTGGCTGGATAAACGGTCTATTCTATGGACCCATTTGTTTCACATTTCAAAACTACTTTGCGTCAAAACGGAATCAATCTTTTCGGATATAAAGGGCTCGATTTCTACCATATAAAATAGATATAAAAATCGAACAGAAAATGCAGCATTCATAAACCAGAGTCAACCACAAACACGCGCAGAAACAAACAATATCTAACAGAAGAATAAGAGGCAAGATATGACATCAAAGACATGAAATAGTTGACAATAGGGCTACCGTCATTGAACTGTCAGTGGCAAAAAAAGGCCGCTGTGGTTTAAACCAGGTTCTAGGATGCTTTAAACCTCACTCTTATAAACGGGACAATGTAAATAAACTTATCCCCAACAAGTCATATTTTTTAACAAACAATGCAGCATTTATAGCCCATATAAGTTAAAACATAAATCATAATTTATTTATACTATAAAAAAACAAAAGCCTATAAAGTCACAAAGCAAGTACTCAATGAGTTGGCAGCAGCCAGTGCAACAAGAGAACAAACCGTTAAGGATACGACAAGACAAGATTTAAGATAAGCATCAAACGCTACCGTCCTATGAGGATTTAGGTAGACGTCATCATAGGGTCCACAGTCTGTCCATGCAGCGCGTTGCAAAATGATAAGTTCATAACCTCTTTTGATAAACATTTTAGCAAGGTTTATAAAGATTGTATGGAAGTGATTATGACCAAAGATCTTACGAAGTTTGTAAATCCCACCACCATAGAAGTCAGGTTGTAATAGTCCCTGCTGCAGAAGAGTTCTGTCATTCATATAATCTCAATTATATTTTAAAAGTAGATCAGGGTTCCGTAAAAAACGTTTGTAAAGGTTTTTCGAATTTCAAGGATTACGGTAGCCCTGCTGGAGTAATTGTTTAGTTATTCAAATATTAGGAATATTAAAGTTCTCAACACGACTACAAGCTCTAGAAAAGCGAATCAGTTGAGAAACATGGATCCCATAAGAATTTTCTCGGAGAACATCCCCATCTAAGTGGGGACAATTAACAAAATTGAAATCACCCCTCTTGTCACAGATTTTACTAATTATTTTGTCATTTTCAATAGACAGATGTAGATCAAGAAAAGAAGCGACAGTATCAGTTTTGTTGAGTTGAAGTTCCTTAGGATAGATTGTATTAACTATTGTAGAAAAGAAAGAATTGTCAATGTTCACTATGTCATCCAGATACCGAGAGGTGTTATTCTTTTTGATATTATGTTCACATAAACAGTGTTGACATGCTGTCATATA
The DNA here is from genome assembly GCA_037043455.1 of Cyrtodaria siliqua. Lineage (NCBI taxonomy): Eukaryota > Metazoa > Mollusca > Bivalvia > Adapedonta > Hiatellidae > Cyrtodaria > Cyrtodaria siliqua. The sequence goes on from JAWPHD010005059.1 coordinate 110,477, forward strand.
CTATATGGTTGACGTTGCTCATGGCTAAAATATGCATTTTGTTGAAAATCTCACGTGACCATATCCCACCCATTTTGGATTTTCTATTTTTAAAGATGGTGGACCAATAGTCCTTTAACGATTTCATGTTTTGCATTGTTCAAAGAAAATTTCACCTGTAGAAAGAGTATAAAGTCAAAGTCAATAAAAATGTTTTTCCAGTGATTGATTACACTATTGTTCAAAGAAGATCATTTTATTTATCTGAAAACATTACGTTAAACCAAAAATGTAACCATGCATTTGACGGCGTCTTTTATGTGATATAACCATCACAGACTTTTGGGATCAACGAGCCCAACATATATGGCGCTGAAGGAGAATACCGCTTAAGCCGGTGCTAGAGGCCATGATAGGTGTTGCTTTCTACAATACCTCTCATGAACAGACTCAATAAAACCGAGTCTGCTGCTTTATTTTCTTGGTTATGTTTGTTTGCTTCCGAAGGATCACCCTTATCAGTATTTATTAAATCCGAAACTTTTAATTATGCAGTAAAAAAAGTGGTAACCCTGTCTTCGCCACTGTATGTTGTATTGCTGTATTGATGTATGTTGTATTGTTGTATTGCACTGTTCTTTGAATATTTAATTTGCTCCTTTGCTTTGGTTTATGGTAAAGTGCGGACCTACTGCCTCATTGTTGCTACTTTAGTTTAGTTTGTGGTTCAGTGCGGACCTACCGCCTCATTGTTGCTCCTTTAGTTTGGTTTATGGTACAGTGCGGACATACTGCCTCATTGGTGCTTCTTTAGTTTGGTTTATGGTTCAGTGCGGACCTACTGTCTCATTGTTGCTCCTTTAGTTTAGTTTATGGTTCAGTGCGGACCTACTGCCTTATCGTTGCTCCTTTAGTTTGGTTTATGGTTCAGTGCGGACCTACTGCCTCATTGTTGCTGCTCCTTTAGTTTGATTTAAGGTTCAGTGCGGACCTACTGCCTCATTGTTGCTCCTTTAGTTTGGTTTATGGTTCAGTGCGAACCTACTGCCTCATAGTTACTCCTTTAGTTTGGTTTATCGTACAGTTCGGACCTACTGCCTCACTGTTGCTCCTTTAGTTCGGTTTATGGTACAGTGCGGACCTACTGCCCCATTGTTGCTCCTTTAGTTTGATTTAAGGTTCAGTGCGGACCTACTGCCTCATTGTTGCTCCTTAAGTTTGGTTTATGGTACAGTGCGGAACTACTGCCTCATAGTTACTCCTTTAGTTTGGTTTATCGTAAAGTGCGGACCTACTGCCTCACTGTTGCTCCTTTATTTCGGTTTATGGTACAGTGCGGACCTACTGCCCCATTGTTGCTCCTTTAGTTTGGTTTATGGTACAGTGCGGAACTACTGCCTCATAGTTACTCCTTTAGTTTGGTTTATCGTACAGTTCGGACCTACTGCCTCACTGTTGCTCCTTTAGTTCGGTTTATGGTACAGTGCGGACCTACTGCCCCATTGTTGCTCCTTTAGTTTGGTTTATGGTTCAGTGCGGACCTACTGCCTCATTGCGCTTTGGTGCTGTTATTGTTTCTGGAAGACCATTTTCCTCATTCTTGCTACATCCAAATGTATTATTATCATGTAAAGACTGTATCAATTTAATTCCATTTCAATACCATTACTTTCTGTCATGTATGGATATCAAGACTACTGACATGTGTATACTGTCTGTTGTTGGTTTCGTTTCGTTATTTAGATTAAATTCTACATATTTACATTTACATGTATACCGCAATGACGCAAAACGTAGATTGTATATACCATAATTATATATTTTAAATATTAATATAAGGCCTTTGTTGATGTTTCTTAATGAAGCAATCTTTTTAAATCTAAAGATAATGCATGGGGCACATATAGTAGTTAATAACCTCCTCAACCCCCTCCAGTGCCCCCGCCACACACCACATGCACACACACACACACGCACACACACACAAACACACGCACGCACGCACGCACGCACACACACTGTATTGTGCTGGGTACATGTATATGCTTTCATAATTGTGTTTGTCAATACCTTATGTCACCCAGGTGATCGGTACCTTTTGTCAAACAGGTGTTTGTTTTGTTGTACTGTGTGTTTGTTTGAGAGGTAAAAAGACTTATTCCTTGCACTGAGGTATAGTCGTATACCATTTTACATAGTTTTTCTCAAATGTAATTTAATGTTTTTCTTCATACAGCCCAAGATACCTACGACTATGTTTGTATAACAGATTATATCTATGGAATGGGGTGTTCCAGAAGGCTTGGATGAATGTCTCTAAGAGAGGTCATTGTACTTGACTATGAATATGTTCTATTTTCTTCTGTTACCTATGAATATATGTAAACATGTTATTGTGCCAACCAAGGCCATTCATTTATAATAAGTGACATATGGAAGTTTCTGGATGAGTAAATAAAACGTTTTTGCTTATGATGTGAAATATCATATGACTATCATTCAAGGTTAGTGGAATATTCTAAAGCTTCTATACTGTTCTATTATGTTTTGTGGCAGTACGTGGCGGGATTTTGTTTTGTTCAGTATCTGGTTCAACAGTTGGATTGACAATTTACTTCATATTTCAGTTTAATTTGAAGAGATTGGATGCTTTGAATTAAAAATATACTTTGAGAGGATAAAAATGATTGTGCTCATCAATGATAGAAGTGGCATTGGATTAGTTGGACTGTTATGAATACATAAACCAGGAACTACTTGAATCGAAATTGGATTAAAGGGATACTTAACAGTTTTAATTAAAGGGACAGATCACAATTTAGATAAAAGGGACACTTGCCAATTTTATTTGGACTTTATTTTTTATATCGCATTTTAACGAATTACTGGATGCATTTGATATATTTTCTGTAAGTGAATATTTTTCATTGTAGTATTTGAATAAATGTGTTGATTATATTTTAAAAATAGTTGTTGCTAATTTTGCTTACTTTCTGGTTACATTTTCCCCGTAACAATTCCTCAAATAAAAGCCGACGATGTATCGTGCCAAAGAGTGAATAAACCAAATCAAATAAGTAAAATATGTTTTATAAATAATAGAGTTGTATGTAACTGAATATGATGTATTGCAATTTTAAATTGAGATGCGTATAGCCCTGACCTCATAGCCTTTTTGAGCTAACAACCTTTGCACATGATGTTACTGTATTGAAAATAAGATTAGCAAGTAATTGACATGGTAAATCCCATTGAACAGATCTTAGGCTTTGTGCCGCACCGATCATGAACAATGTAGTTGAAGTCAAAAGTATCAAGTTTATGTAGAACTTCCTTTTCAAACGATATATGCATACACAAAAAATAGCAAAACATAGCAAATACCTGCTTTACATTAAATTACATTTCGTTGTTAATTCAATGTAAAGGGAGGTAATTTTAAAATTTAAAAGTTGGTTTATGATGATAAGGTTATTATCAACTATATTTGGCGGCTATTAACACCTTAGTCTTATATTTGTATAGGAATTATGCTGTTTAGATAACTTGCATTCGATCACAAATTATAAGTGAAAAAAACGATGAAAATCCTATGCCATGACAATATTTTCAAATACTTTACATTATAAAGTTACTTTCAATTTCTTTAAGATAGACGTACAAAAAGCAGTGTGAAACTCTTTTTTTCAGTATATGTTCAGTAGAGTTCACTAGAAAATTAATAATTAATGTAAGGTCAACTTGAACGCCATAGATTGCTGCATTTAACGAGAAGGTTAGCGAACGATACATTTTCTACGAAAGGGTGCACTTATAAAGTCGAATATCTATATATTCTGATGTTCATGCTTGCGGTTATTATGTTTGTGAGATCACGCGATATCAGTTTCCTTTTGTGAGCCATTATTATACTTAATTAAATTATACGTTCTCATATTGCATTACAATTCATTAAATTCGTATTAAACTTACAAAATCAAAACTTTATTATTCCTGTATGATGAGCAATTTATTAACGGTAAAAAAGTATAAACGGTGATTTACTTTCATGATCTTTATTATTAGTAAAACCATGCTTATAGTTAGTTTAACAAGAGGCCATTACGTGGTCGTGCCTTAGTTCCATTAAGCGATGGGAAAGCTTATATTCACAGGATTTTATAACGGATATTTCGACAATAAAACATGTTTAAAAACTTTTTTACTGAACAAAAATGCGATAACCTGTTGCGAATTACCCATTAAAATGCTGTGATTTTACAATATTCAAACCTTTTAAGCCAAAATTAAGGTTTTATTTCATACCCCAGCCAACCCCGTTTTCGCTTCTTGGACTAACGTGGCTCTTATAACAATACAGAAAGCAGTATACTCATTTTGTCAATCGTATATAACATATAAAAGAAGTATTGTTTGTAATGCAGTATCATTTGTTAACCTTCTGCCTTGGTACGTTATGTTTCCATTTGTCAAAAGATTGCCCTCCGCAAAATATGACAAGACATACTAATACCGACTTATATTTACATATTTTTTTTAAACAGTCTGGAAAGCACTCTATGCTTTCACGTCTTACCTCTCTGTTCATTTCTTCAGTTAAGTTGATCGACGAGGAAGCAGACAAAATATTCTTCGTGTATATATATCCCTTGTATAAAACTGCTTCCATAATACACACAAGATGTCCTCCGACCCCATATTGACAAGGAGTCTGATCACGTCAGGCAGTTTCTAAAAATACTATATCTTCATAAATGTATGAATTTCATTGACATGCCTAGTATTTGTCGAGATAATCATGTAGTTGATTATATCCCTAAATATTTCAAAATTCCGAAAGTCCTGTAATTTGTTATAAGTATAAAAAAAACTATTAGACATATTATTTTCAACTACAGCATAATAGTTTCTGATCTTGATATAGTAAATATCACTCCTAAGGAATATAAATGTAACATATCAACATTTTGCTATGTTCCAGCAGGTCATGCCATCACTGGTAATTTTGATATTGTTGATAAACGTATTCGGTCTTTAGTATAGATTATCTTCAACTGTCGATTTTAATGCCTGTCGTGCTCAGATCGCACAATCCATTGAGGAGTTTAGTATAAAATGGTGTCGTAGAGAACACTTTTATAATGCTAACCCTTCTTTACTTCCTACGAGACCTAGGTTTTCGTTTCGTAATTTAAAATCGGAAATTCAGTAATTTCATAATAAATTTGTTTTAATCCCTGCTGATAAAGCAGCTAATAATGTAATTATTGTTTGACGCCTACATTACGCCAGTGTTTTATCTCTGGAACTCGGTAGCACTAATTCGTATACTCCAGTTCATTCTACTGAGGATGATGTTGTTTCCACACATATCACTCGGTGCACTACTTTCAAGGCTAATGTAGACGAAAAGCAGAATAAACTGCCAAGTATGTACTGGATTCCTAAATTACATAAACATCCGTTTATGGCCCGCTTTATTTCGAATTATAGTGCCTGCACCACAACAAACATCTCCAAACTTTTAACTTCTTGTCTTACTGCCGTTAAAGATCAATTTATTTGTTTTGGTCTATTAAAACATTAGGAGACGTTCTTGGCAAAATTTGCAATAAACGTCAAGTTTCATCTATTAGCACTTATGACCTCTCTACACTATATACAACCTTACCACACCACCCTATCAAAGACGAGCTTATTTCTCTTATTAAAAAACATTCGCTAGAGAAAATACTACATTTTTGGCCTGTAATAATATTAAAGCGTTTTTTACTAACGGCAGTTTAGACACTACACTAAGTGGACTTGCCAAGAAGCTTGTGAAGCATTCATCGTCCATTATCATACTCTTTCCTATTAGATAATATTTTCGTCAGGTATGGAACGACCGTTTATTTGTTGGTATCCATATGAGTACGAACTGTGCACCCCTTGTCGCAGATTTGTTTTTATATTGCTATAAAAGAGATTTCATGTTGAGTCTTTCACCAGATACCCAGAAAGATGTTATTGAGGCCTTTAATGACACCTCTAGGTTTCTGGATGACATATTAAACATTGACAACCCTTTTTTTTTACTATGGTTAATAATATATACCCTAAAGAACTTCAACTTAACAAAGCTAATATTTCTGATACTAACTCTTCTTTTCTTGATTTACATCTCTCGATTGAAAATGGTGAAATAATTAACAAAATATATGACAAGAGAGATGATTTTAATTTTGATATTGTTATTTATCCCCATTTAGATGTGGATGTTCCCCGATCAACTTCTTATGGGGTCTATGTGTCTCAGCTTATTCGTTTTTCTAGAGCTTGTACTCGAGTTGAGGACTTTAATATTCGTAATGTTTATATAAACAAAAAGATACTCCATCAGGGTAACCGTTACGATAAACTTTGTAAATCCTTTGCAAAATGTTATTATCGTAACCCTGATCTTCTTTCCAAATATAAAAGTAATTTAAGAACTCTTCTGCGACAAGGACTATCACAACCTGACGTGTATGGACCTGATTTACAAACTTCGTAAAATCCTTGGTCATGATCACTTTCATACTATCTTTGTTAAATTTGTTAAAAGGTTTATCAAAAGAGGTTATGACCCTATCATTTTGCAACGCAGTGCATGCTTGGTAGTGGACCCATTTACAGTTCGCCAATAGGCTTTTCTCTTTAACTGAGCGATGACCGGACATGCTGTGGACTCTATAATGACGTCTACCTAAAACCCAAAAGGAAGGTAACGTTTCATGTTTGTCTGCAGTCTTGTCTTGTTGTGCCCTCAATGGTTTATTCTCTTGCTGCTCTGGCTTCTGCCAAGTCAATGAGTACCTTCTTTGTGGCTTTCTAGGCTATTGTTTTTTTTGTATTTATATATACACGAGCATCTTTGTGTTTTACTTATATTGCCTATTAAAGCTGCCTTGTTGGTTAGAGAATAGTTCATGGCGGAGGTTTGTTTATTTACTCTGTCCCATTTTATTGGGTTGACAGTAGGGTAAGTGTGAGGTTTGGTGCACATTAGAACCTGGTTTAAACTCTAGCGGCCTTTTTTGCCACTGACCGTTCCAAGGCGGTAGCCCTATTGTCAACCCTTATGTGTTTGTGATGCCTAATTTGGCCTTTTATTCACCTTTGTTTCTTTGTGTGTTTGTGGTTGATTGTCGTCCTTGAATGCTGCTTTTATGGTTTGATTTTTTATATCTATATTGATAATTTAGTGTACAAGACACCGTCAATTGATGACACATCACATTTCCCCAATATTCTAAGCATTTCAAGAGTTATGGAGAAGGCACATAAACTGCATCACCTTGACCAGTGATCTTGACCTTGTTAATATAAAGCATATTCTTATTGATACAATCTTTTATAGCTGTAAATATAATATTGGTGCAATATAATCAACAATTCATAATATGGAAATACAATTTGCTTTGAACTATTTCAGTAATTATTGAAAATGATTTGTAATTATGAAATTTACGTAGAAAAGCTAACATTGTCATGTGTCCCATTAATATGACCATTTTGACCAAGGTTTGTAACGATTTCCAAGAAACGGAGGAGCTACGGTGACAACAAACCAGAACATATTAAAATAAGGGCGATTACTCTGTCGTTTAATAGTAACTCTGAAATGTTCTTGTAAGATCTATTTATACAATGAAAGTACTAAAGTGTTAACAAGACAGAATATGAAGTGTTTCAATGCAACAAGGGCAATACTTATGTTGTTTAAAATCCGATATTCGTTTTCGTGCGTGTCGAAGCATTCATTGACATTAAGGTCATGACAAAATGGGTAAAGATCAGTTGTAAATCTGCAAAGTGTTAGAGCGTTAACAATGCAGAAAAGAGCTGTTTTTCATAAATCTGTTTTATATCCTATAGTTGTGATTTTCAAACTTGTCCTAGCTTTCATTAATATAAAGACCATGACTAAGTTTAGTAAAGATCAGTTGCAAAATGAATGTGATAGACTTTTACAAGGCAACATATGGTAGTTTTCATTACAAACATGTCTATTTTAACAATATCACATATTAGTGATTTCCGAATTTCTGTGAGCTTTCATTGATTTACAGACCCTGACAATACATACTGAAAATGGGATCCCTTGGAAGCAACCATCACAAACAAGTGATACAAATAGCAGACTCGGTGTTTTTGAGTCTGTTCATGAGAGGTAATGTCAGTGCAATACCTCTCACGCCTCCTAGCACCGGCTTTAGCGGCGATATTCTACTTTAAAGCCGCAAAGATTGGGCTTGATTATCGCAAAGGACCAGTAAGTAATAGCACTACTGATTTTGTAGTCGGGGCGACTTTTTACGGCCGCCACACAGCACTAAACAAACTCTATTGTTAATTGTAAAATGAAGGGGCTAGCCTGTTAACAGCAGAATTTAACGAACGGACGGACAACGCATAAGCTTGCCTGGCTTTTGGCCTGTACAGTTGAAACGATACTTTTTGTCAATATATTTTTACATGGCGCCGTTTTACTATTTATTTAATTTCTTGTTAGTCGAATTCTTGCAGAATAATTCGATTTAGTCTTGGAGATAAACTCTATTTCTTTTATATCAGAATTCGATTAAAAAAAATGTTGATATTACAATTATTTCATGATGTCAAGAAAAACTGAAGAATAGTAAAAGGTATCTATATACATATTGATTATAAAGCCTATACCTGATAAATGTATAAAGTACCGTAATAAACGCTTAAATAATCAGTTTATCTGCTATTTAATAATACAGTACAATATGGGAATTCATCGTATTATATACTTTCCAGTGAAGTAGCGAATTTCATGATTAAAGCAAAACCTTATATTTTCATTGTTTATATTTCACATGTGAAATACCGAAAACGACGTTTTAAATGAACTTATTGGCGTTATTGACGTCATTGTTTTGACGCATTATGCTTTTTCTGCATAAGTTTCAAGGTTGTGAGTATATAATAAATATAATATTTAGGATTTATCTTCATCTCGAAGTGAGGAAACTTGCATATTTTCACGCTAAAATATAAATTTTGTCACTTCTAGATGAAAATAAATCCTGTATTCACTCCAAACAAACAAATATTCTCTATATATATTCCATTATGTCTTATAACTATATTTCATTAAATCAGTCCATACCATAACTGCGACGCTGACAGCTTACATTAAGATTCCTGCGATATTTCTTTTCTGGCGTTCTTTTTGCCGTTCTCTGTAATGGAGTTTCATTTTGACAGAGTGACACGCATTCTATGGGTCCGTGACAACAGAACGTTTTGTGGCTTCTTTTAGGTGTGAATATGACAGCACGGATAATGGAATCAATGAAGCCGTCGCTTCTTGTTTAAACCAATTAGTGTGTATCTCAGTCTAGAAGTCATAGAACATCTTAATTAATTCAAGATGCAAATGGATCACGGTACGCCCATGCAGGCAATATAAGCATTGACCTTCTGTATAGCTGATAAAGCTATATATGTAATGTTGTTTGGCTTTTAATTTGACATTTCTTTGTTTGTCCAGATGGCATGAGCGGTAGCTAGCATATTTCACTACCGTTCATGAACAGTCTCAATCAAACCGAGACTGCAATATTTCGTATGTGTCGTGTTCGGCCGTTTCCAAAGGTCCAGTCTCATACTCGTTTAAAACAAGACTTCTGTTTTCACTGTGTTGTCTTTTTGGCGAGCGTGTGCACGGATTTCGCCTCTACTAATAACATATTAGTATGGTGTCACTGTTCCATGTACAAACACGTTACAAGCCGGAAGGTTGAGTTAAATTATTGTCTACAATTGAACGACACACAGCGATACAATCCACCATAAATCACCCCATTATCAACATCTTGATCACTCTTTGAAGCATGATCTCGAAGAATGACGAGATAAGCCGAGTTTGCACGATGGTAAATCACCCTAAGCAATATTATGTTTCTATTCGACTACCTTAAAATACGATAATAGAGCACGTTAAACTGTTTTACTGTCCTAACATGTGTTCATTGCATTAGGCTGTTCCATACATTCCCAAGTGTTTAAACGTTAGCAGCAGAAAGACGCCGCGTGACACAACAACGATAAATGATAATACACGTGCTATTTGTTTTCCAGGCGAAATCTCAAGTTCAACAAGTATGCCAAAAACATTCCTCTTTTATTATCCATCTGTATATTCCAAACTGCTTTCTCTCATTTAACACTTTGTTCTGGAACATATAAATAAGTTATGATGTGTACAGAGTACTTCATTTTCATTTAAAATTTATTTGGTTTTCGTTATCGTATTTTTATTACTGTTTTGCGTGTATTAATGTGTATTACCTTTTAAGGCGGACACATTATTGCCGATTTGCTTGTGTTAAAACACTTGGTCATGAGACGTTAACGTTTTGTTTTATGGTGTTTCAGAACAAACCTAACGGAGTTTCACACTAAAAATTGGCAATTAAATTTGTACTTTTAAACGCCAAAAGAGATGTGGAAGCAAAACTTGTGTAACTATATATAAATAAGGACCAAGATACACTAGTCTAGCGTCAACTCCTCGATTTCTGGTGCAACAGATCACATCACGGCGGAATTTGCTATTGCACTTTCAAAATTAAATGGCAATGGAAAGATCAACAAAATATACAATAGGAAAGAAAGAAATGTATTTTGTGTTGTTGTCGTTTTCATAATCGGTTTCGACCAGTGTGTTGCTCTTTGTCTTCGTAACATTATTGTTCTTGGCCTAGAAACATAATCTACACGGTTATGAGGAGTATGATCTGAAACACAACAGTAGGAACGCCAGCCCTATGGCGTATGAATATTTATCAAACAAGGTCACGTGATAAAATCGATAACAAAATGACATTATCGGGAAAATTGTCACTGGTCAGATTTCTTCACCTCTTATTTATAAACTGTGATTATAACAAAACACCATCACAGATCGTTTTTAAAGTAATAATATTCACAAACTACATTGGTCGAACAGAATTGGTGTACACTTCGTGTAATTCCCATTAATAGTTAAAGGTATTTTTCAAAGGGATGAATTTAGGTTGTTTTAAGGTTTAAATTGCCAAAAATGCGCTTTTAAATCAAAATCGATTTATTTTGTCATTTTAGAAGCGAGAATAAAAACAAATGCATGTACGCGTAGATAAATCTTTCCTGTGTCCATATGCACATTTTTAATGAAATCGGAGACAAGTACTTTTTTCCCCCCAAAATTAACTAACATGACCCACGGACTCAAAGACGGCATAATGCATATACATTTACAGACGCGACCGGGTACACAATAAATGAAATAATTCCATTATTTCAATACATATATTTCAAATGTATGTATCCATGCATTCCAGATTAAATTTCTGATCTATACATGCTTTTGGTTTATGCCGGAGTGCTCAGAATAGGTTTTAACAAACAAAATTGTAACGGTACGTCGGGAAAGGAAATGAGGATTGTGAAAATATATGTTGCAGTGCTAATTTTCTGAATCCGAAAAAAAGGCAAAAAAATTAAGTTTTAACAGCGAGAATGAATTTTTTTTCACGAAAGTGTTCATTGACATGTCTACTATTAAAACCCAAAATTTAAAGTCAATCAGAAAAAAGTACTTTTTTCCCCCCAAAATTAACAAAGTACACCGTGTTCGCTAAAATATGAACAATCGCCTTTCGAAGTTAATGTACACGCGGGATATAAAACCATGAAATTATGAAATCCTTTTTAAGAGATATATTGATTTCAACATTGTTCTGTATTTAATAAATTATTAGAGTAGAATGTTCACCGTTTTTCTCAAGGACACCATTACGGTAGTATCCCTGCAGCCCCGCCCCTCATTCCACCCCACCACCCTCCATACCGTATTGATTAGGCTGCTAATGCACAGTTTTAATCAAATTCGATTTATTTCATCATTTTAGAAGCGAGAGAAAAAAACAAAAGCATGTAAGACATGTTTCCTCTGTAGATATGTAAAATATAAAAAAAATCGGAGGCAAGTACTTTTTTCCCCCGAAAATTAACAAAGTACACCGTAATCGGTTAAATACGCCGAATCGACGTTCCAAATCGATCTTCGCACGGAATAAAATTGTGGAATTATGAATTCATTTATAAAGATAAATCGATTTCAGCATTGTTCAGTAGTTGTTATATTATTGATGTAGTATGTTAACAGTATTTATGAGAGCAACATTACGGTAGTATCCCTCCAACCCCGTGGGTTTCCCCCCTCCAACCCGTACACACAATACGTTGTGTATTGCTGAGAATGCGCCTTTTATTAAAATCGATTTATTTCGTCATTTTAGAAGCAAGCATAATAACAAAATCATATAGATACATCTCTCTTCTGTATATATGTAGAATTCAATAAACGGAGACAAGTACTAATTAAGTAACAGGACCGTCCGACCCAAAGACGGCAACATTCATATTCATTAAGGAAAGACGACCGGCTACAAAAACAATTATATAATTTCGTTATGTAAACACATATATTTAAAATGTATGTGTTCATGTATTTTACACTAAATTTTTTATCTATACATGCTTTGGGTTTATGTCAGAGTGGCCAATTTATTTTAACAAACAATGTTGCAACGGTATATCGGAAAATGAAATCATGATGGCGGCAACATACGTTGCAGAGTTAATTTTCGAAACCAGAAAAAGCGATAAACTAATATAAGTTTAACAGGCAGAAAGAAGTATATTCTTTTAACTGTTCGTTTAAAACTGAGGGGGAGACTCGAGTTTTAAAGAAAGCAAGATTGGTATGTGTCCCTTTAACCAAGTAAATAAATGACTGACGAGTAACATACATGCTACTGTCGGTAACAAACATGATTATGTGTAGACTCGAAGATTACATAACATAAACGTGGACATGACATTGTGTCAATGGAGCACTTGCCAGATTTGTGGTGTTGTGAAACACTGTACGCGTGAATCCAAAAAGTGCGGGTCGTTTATATTTATAGGGCATATATAGTTATATATATATTTATTTATATATATTATTCTTTTATATTTATATGGTCCCAGAACGCAGTCATACTCACTACTATATTGAAAGTAAATACTGAATATACATGTGCGGTGCGTTACGATTTGTAGTATTTGAAAACAGACATATTAAACATTTCCCTGAACATATACAGTATACTATATTCATAGAAGTATTATCTCCTGGAAAAAAAATACATGTTTGTTTTCAGCAGTTGAAATCTACTATATTCTGCGAATATTGCTATTTTGAAAATTTGAATACGTCTGTTTTCATCAAATAGCATGTTTTGTTTGTTTTAATATATATATTTTTTAATTTATGATTTAAAAAAAAAATGGATGATCGGAATATGTCTTACACACTGTTGAATCCTGTAATTTAACAACAAGTGGTTTGGTTCACAGGCGACAGTATCGGTGAACAAAACCACTTGTTTTACTGGATTCAACATTGTGCAAGAAAATATTCATATATTATACCATTAATATTATAACATGTGTGTTGTAACATATGCTTATCCTTGGATAGTGGATGTCTGCAGGGAACTTGACCTTTTACCTAAAAATCAAACGATCATCCTCTTTCCACTGTCCAACAATGAAGTTTCATGAAATTTGCTTTAGGTAAGAGGAAAAAATGTGTGGGCAATACTTTTCATTTTCCGGTCATGGTAACGGACCTTTCAACTACTGACTTCAAAAAAAACAGGGATTATCATTTCACCAAAGGCATTTAAAGTATGAAGTTTTATGAAATTAGCTTCAGAGAAAGTAATAAAGAGTTTGTACAAAGTTTCGTCAAAATCCAACAAGTAGCGCAGACAAGATTTGTGACAGACGAACGGAAAGGCCAAATCTAATCTGTCTCACCTACCACTTTGTGGTGGAAGACATAATTATAAAGACAATATTTTAGTTCATATGTATACTTTATTAAGCAAATAATTGAGCGAACATAAACTTCAGCATTGACTCTGGCCAGTGGTGTACATGGAGTCTTCTTCCACATGACGTGCAGACTGAAAGAAAAGAAAGACATAGAATAAAAAGTTAATATAAGTCGAGCAGAGTATTCAATTTGAATCAGGTGTTGCGAGAGGGATCAAGGGCATATTTAGGGGAATGGGACAGTTTAAAATTTAATTATTGTTTAACGCCTCATCAACACATTGTTTAGGTTATTTCGAACCGCCCGAAAGAGAGGAGGAAAGATACATAGGCATCCAGGAACCCTGCCCTACGCTTACTACCGATTAGATACCTATGGTTCTTTAACGTGCTTGGAGGGAGGACAGACTCCGATACACAGGACCACCCGGTTTACGTTCCCATCAGACGAACGTGGCTAGCAGGACACATCGAAGTAACCCAGTGGCGCCAGTAAGAATTGAATCCGTGTTCACTGGATTCAAGGCCGATATGCTATAAACGTCCCTTGACCAAAACTGAGTAAATGGCACATCAAGTAAAGGGTCAATACATATTATATTGTGTATCATACGAGTATATGATTGAACTGATATGATTATAGAACCATTTTAATGTATGTTTCACCCAACAGTACAGCAAGAATCTATTATAAGGAAAGTTAAATCTGACAGAGGGTGCAATGTTCTATAAGCCATTTTTACTAGAAGGGGAATAAAATACAAGTCTGGCCAAAAATCTAAAATTGTTAAATTTTACACGTTTTGTTCATAGGATATTTTACTTTAATGACTTAGTAAGGTCATTTTACATGGGGAGAAAACATTAATATACAACTATTTATTTTCTCTCTCAAAACCTGGGGATGCCGCTAGTTTTAGAAATAAAACATGATTAAATAGGGCAGTTGAGAAGACACTTTTGTAGATGTGTGGTCTGTTCTGATGTGAAAATGTGTAAAACAGACACAAGATTGGAAAGTTGCTCTGTGTCCCTTTAATAAATTCAGGACCCATCACATAGACCAATTAGATGATGTTAAAGGGACACACGGCAATCTTGAAGTATTTATCAAGCTTTAACATTAGCATCTCCATTTGTTAACCTGGTAACATGTTAAATTTAAACCTGCTTGCATTAAAGTTAAATAAATTATTATAGGTGCACTATTATCAACAGTAAGTAATGTGTAAAACAATTTCTTCTGAACTATTCTAATAAATAATATTAATGATGCACAAATGCAAACTATGCAGAAAAATTAACCGAACTCCAGAAGTTTTAAACAAATAAAGACTGCCTAGTGTCCCTTTAACACAACTTGTTTTCGCATGTATCCAGTACATGTAGTTTACACGAGCTCATATGACAATCACGCTGCACTGAAATATCACTGAAATATTTTTACTCTAACTTTGAACAGCACCGTGCAAGCATAACACAAGCTCCATTTAAAGAACTACACAAGTGCAAACAATTTTTAAAAAGGCTCTTACCTCCATATGATCCAATGGCATTTAATACGGCTTGACATTCTGAAGTCGTCAGTATCAATTCACTTAGAGCTGCTCAAGGGCACGATTCACATTTGAGACCTCTCTGAAAACAACATCAATCCAATGTCAATGATCAAACAGACATAGTTTATCCTTTGTTATACATAATGTAATATATTTAAAAAAGAAAAGATAAAATAACTAAATTGAATAAAGCATGAATACTACTTGTGCTCAATAACACTGTTAATGTAATAAAAACATCTCTCATCATTCATTATACAGTACATGTAAAATATAATGTAGCCCAACTGGAGATCCATTAAAAACATTGTTCCACTTTCACAGCATATTTCCAGCCCATGGAATAGTCATTTCTTTTGAGACACACTGGAGGCAAGCGTAGGAGCTACACCGCCTTAAAGGCTTTTAAGTGAAATGTAATTTCTCGAAATTGCGTTGTTTTTTTCGCAACAGAATGTAAATAAATGTAAATTCAAAATCACTTCCTTGCCTCAAAACTTTACTGTACATAAATATGAATCTGACCGATTTCAGTCAAATGTCTATGGCAGATTACATTGTTTCAATGGTAGTTGTATCGGGTTATGTATTCACGAATGTGCGAGAAAATGGGGATAACATAACGATATAGAGACAACGCTAACTATTTACATTCATGCATCTGAGGGGTGGGGGTGGAGGGGGTTTCTAGTTTTTTTACCCCCTCCTTGTTTTCGGTATGCAAGCGCCATCTACCCCCACACCCCCATCTACCGTACTTGGGTGGGTGCGGGGTGCGGGGGACATTGATAGCATTTCTACTAGCAATTGTTTTATTCCACGAAACGTTCTACAGTACATCCAGTTACTGGAAAGATCGGAGTACACTAATAGTGATTATGAACTTCTATTATACACTATACACTACTTTTTTAGGCACTGTATTTGGCCAATGTCTAAATATGCACGATCTAAAAGGGGTGTGTACTGTTTATTAACAAACACATTTTACTGACAAAACAAATACCTTGATCATTGACCTCCAGCAGCAGACAATAATCCCAAATCCAACTTGCAACAACATGTTAATTTCACGTGTCAAGTTATGTCACGGTGACCTGTCAGTCACCAACACTGCATCGTGTTGACACATAATGGGACGTTATTTCGTCCGGTAAGGTATTAGTTTTTACATAATCTACGGTATGAAACACCGTACGCGTGTTGTTAGACTCCATAGGTACCCGTAGTGCTCGCCGACGTAGCGCGCCCAATTTCGGGTGTAAAAAAATGGCGTCTGTTTTAGTTGAAAATTCGTAAAATAGTCCGTAAAATACAAAGAAATAGTCCATGTTCGCGGAGTTAAAATGCGAACAGAACTGATATGTTATAGGTCCGTGGCGTTCCTACTGCAATGCCTTGCAATAATAAATAACAGTACCAAACCAGACTAGCTGTAATTTGAACTCTTCTAAGCGAATAAAAAACATATTTTGATTGATTTGGTATTTGATCATGAATATAAAAGTTTCCTTCTACAAAAAACTTGATGTATCCCTTTAAGCGCGTTTTTACAGAACTATATGGGTAATCGTGATATATGGAAAACATCTGATAAGTTTCATGTTAAAGCTACACAATCGGTTTGTTCTTAGACTAGTCACTTTCCCTTAACTACGTCTGTCGGATGGCGTAAACCATGCGGTCCCGTGAATCGGTGTCTATTCTCCGATCACGATAAAGAACCATGGCAATTTATTCGTTAGTAAGAGTTGGACAGTTTATCGATCCTATGTATCCTTCCCCTCTCTCTGGGGAGACTGAAAATATCATGTACTGTGTCGATGAGCCGTTTTACAACATTCCTTCAATCAAAAACAACCCATAAACAGACACATTCTCAAAAACACGCACATGCATGTTCAGTAGTCGCAACAAATCTCCCTAACATTTTTTTGGAGAGTCAATGCCAAACAGAAGCATCTGAAATCTTTTTTGCAATATTGGTTTTTAACCCTTGTATATTCTATTACTTGAATCTCGTCAATTAACTAATGTGGACCTTTATTTCCAAGTATCTTATCGATAAACAAATCGTGCGCGATTACCTTTATTCGTCCCCGATCCATTACGAAACATCATTAAGCTTGCAATCCTGATCTGACATAATCACGTCATTCCGACGAGCAGTTCCCGTAAGCAGATATTTAGAAGTGGAACCAGATGGCATTGCTTTCGCTGCTTACGAATAATTAAACTGCTAAACTTGAAGTCGATCCAGATAGTATTGCTTTCGCTGCTAACGCATAATTAAACTGCAAAACTAGAAGTCGATCCAGATAGTATTGCTTTCGCTGCTAACGCATACATAAACTGCAAAATTAGAAGTCGATCCAGATAGTATTGCTTTCGCTGCTTACGCATAATTAAACTGAAAATCTAGAAGTCGATCCAGATAGTATTGCTTTCGCTGCTAACGCATAATTAAACTGTAAAACTAGAAGTCGATCCAGATAGTATTGCTTTCGCTGTTTACGCATAATTAAACTGCAAAATCAGGGAAGACGTTCTTTGTAACGGATTGCCTTCATTATTATGAAACAATAAAGCTAATTATAAAACAAACATGCTTATTTATCAGTGGGCGTTGTCAGTATGTGTCTGGGGTGGGAGTTACGTCACTCCTTAAGTCAAATTACGACGATGTCTTCTTGTAGCAGTTAACTCAATGTTCAACTTTGTAGAGCTGTCCCATTCACAGACTATTGACAATCCTGGCATTACATTTTCTATGCTGAACAGGATAGGAGCTAATAGCATCATTTTTGTAAAACCGTTGGTGTGACCCGACTAGCATGTGCAACAGTGCAACATGAGTACATTTCAGTTGACATGCTAATGGAATTTAGTATATATGTAACGACAGGCTCCCCGGATGTCCTGTTATTTGTTACTGTACATGTTTGTCCTTTAGTTGTGTTTGTTTCCGTGAACAAATAGATTTTTCTTAAACAGATAGATTTTTTATACCAGTGTTAACCTTTCATGAACTCATTTAAACAGAATCTGCTACCTATCTCTCTTGTTTATGTTCGCTGCTTTCAAGCGATCCTTTTTCGGAATGTATTTGCTTGGTTTATTTCGTATACATATGACTACAGTTTGCGTGTATACGTTCTCGGTATGGCTTCCATGCAACATCATTAACGTTTTTATGTTTGCTATTTGATGAAATAATGATTAAGATCACATATAATAATACAACTATCGTCTGGTTTACGTCAAACTGATAGTGATACTCTTATTGTAGACATTTTAGACTTAAGTACCAGTGTAATACGTTTTTATTTAAGCGATAAATAACAAATACAGAATATCAAACACGTAATTTCTGCAAAATATTGAAATATCGGGTAAATAAGTAGTACCCAGCCTGATGAGACATATTAGTGACTTAATTGACGTCATTATAAAATATAATTATTGTTTGATTCAAATAGTTACATCGTAAATTGTATACGTCT
Organism: Cyrtodaria siliqua; assembly: GCA_037043455.1. Lineage (NCBI taxonomy): Eukaryota > Metazoa > Mollusca > Bivalvia > Adapedonta > Hiatellidae > Cyrtodaria > Cyrtodaria siliqua. The sequence continues at coordinate 129,444 of JAWPHD010005059.1, forward strand.
GTGTCTATCGAAGCTTGAGACCTTCAATGCTAACATGACCTGTCTATTGTATTAGAGACTCCTAAGACAAACACGTTTCAACTTAACTAAATCAGTCGGAGTTCTGGGTTCAATGCGAGTCTGGTTGAGCTATATTTAAGGCACTCAATGAGGAAATGGATTTCATGTTCAGTAGACTGAAATAAAAACAAGAAATGTCAGAAATTCAGGCGAATGCCCTCGGATGTGATAAGCATTTATGCGAAATTACATCTAAATCTCTTCACTGGTATAGAACATGAAGTACCCAACTTTGACGTTTGATAAATTACGTGGCTGAGATGGTAAAGACGCTGCGATTGAAACCATCTCGCCTCTCACTTCTGCGGGTTCGAATCCCACTGGGAGCTTCATATGTAAGTGAGAAAGTGTTGATTCTAACGGATGGTGAAAGGTAAACAGTACCCTACCCAGGAAAAAGTGGGTGGTCTGCCTCCACCACGAAAACAATTGACCGTCATATATAGCCTAAAATGTGATGAAAGGGGCTTATAACACTATTGAACAAGCCATTGATCTCTAAGTATGACGTTGACCTCGGCGACTGTAACTGAGGGATAAACGCGATAAGTCGTCGTGGTTTGATGCACATTTGTTGTGGAGGAAACAGAAGATATGGTGAAGACATGCAAATACCCAACTTTGACCTTTCATCTCTAAGTGTGACATTGACTTTGTCGATAAGAACCTTGTTTCAAATACTTGTTTTAAACCTGTTTATAGGTATTACCGGCAAATTACGCTAAATTAGCACCTCGATTTATTAATCCTTACTCATTTTGACGTTACAACTGCTGGTACATACTTAAATAAAAACTTTGTTCGTTTTTCTACCAAATATGTAAATAAATTATTGGTGCAAAATAATCAATAGTTAGAAATATGTGTTAAACAAATAGCTTTGAACTATTCTAATAATTAATATTAATGATTGCAAATATGCAGTAAATGTAGAAAACTATTGGGACGTGGTGAGTTTTAGATAAAACAAGATTGCCATATGATCGTTTAAACTACATGCATGTTTTTAATTTTTCGATTTGATGCATTCCTATATTCGCCTACAAAACGCACTCCATGTGCACAAGATAAGTTACTGTACATGTTTGTCCTTTAGTTGTGTTTGTTTCCTTGAACAAATAGATTTTCCTTAAACAGATAGATTTTTTATACCAGTGTTTACCTTTCATGAACTCATTTAAACAGAATCTGCTACCTATCTCTCTTGTTTATGTTAGCTGCTTTCAAGCGATCCTTTTTCGGAATGTATTTGCTTGGTTTATTTCGTATACATATGACTACAGTTTGCGTGTATACGTTCCCGGTATGGCTTCCATGCAACATCATTAACGTTTTTATGTTTGCTATTTGATGAAATAATGATTAAGGTCACATATAATAATACAACTATCGTCTGGTTTACGTCAAACTGATAGTGATACTCTTATTGCAGACATTTTAGACTTAAGTACCAGTGTAATTCGTTTTTATTTAAGCGATAAATAACAAATACAGAATATCAAACACGTAATTTCTGCAGAATATTGAAATATCGGGTAAATAAGTAGTACCCAGCCTGATGAGACATATTAGTGACTTAATTGACGTCATTATAAAATATAATTATTGTTTGATTCAAATATTTACATCGTAAATTGTATACGTCTGTGTCTATAGAAGCTTGAGACCTTCAATGCTAACATGACCTGTCTATTGTATTAGAGACCCCTAAGACAAACACGTTTTAATTTAACTAAATCAGTCGGAGTTCTGGGTTCAAAGCGAGTCTGGTTGAGCTATATTTAAGGCACTCAATGAGGAAATGGATTTCATGTTCAGTAGACTGAAATAAAAACAAGAAATGTCAGAAATTCAGGCGAATGCCCTCGGATGTGATAAGCATTTATGCGAAATTACATCTAAATCTCTTCACTGGTATAGAACATGAAGTACCCAACTTTGACGTTTGATAAATTTCGTGGCTGGGATGGTAAAGACGCTGCGATTGAAACCATCTCGCCTCTCACTTCTGCGGGTTCGAATCCCACTGGGAGCTTCATATGTAAGTGAGAAAGTGTTGATTCTAACGGATGGTGAAAGGTAAACAGTACCCTACCCAGGAAAAAGTGGGTGGTCTGCCTCCACCACGAAAACAATTGACCGTCATATATAGCCTAAAATGTGATGAAAGGGGCTTATAACACTATTGAACAAGCCATTGATCTCTAAGTATGACGTTGACCTCGGCGACTGTAACTGAGGGATAAACGCGATAAGTCGTCGTGGTTTGATGCACATTTGTTGTGGAAGAAACAGAAGATATGGTGAAGACATGCAAATACCCAACTTTGACCTTTCATCTCTAAGTGTGACATTGACTTTGTCGATAAGAACCTGGGAGTTAAACGCGTCACATCGTATTGATGTGATATAGCGAAGACGAACATGCATCCGGATGGAAAGACCAACAGACAGTCCAATAATAGAGACCGGGGCATAGAAACTTGACAGATCCTGACCCAAGGAATATGATGAAGATATATATTTTATTATTATTATTATTATTTTAGTTATTTAAAATGGTATCGAAGATAGGTGGAGGTAGGTGGGTTGGACCAATGGGAGGAGGAACGATGTAGGGGATAGAGAAATCTGATTGAAAATGACTCTGTTCACTGCTTCATGAGGGTGTTGCATGTACGTGTTACGTATTTGAGATGTACACGCCGCCTGGAGCGTATCATCAGCGTCAAATACTTGTTTTAAACCTGTTTATAGGTACTAACGGCAAATTACGCTAAATTAGCACCTCGATTTATTAATCCTTACTCATGTTGACGTTAAAACTGCTGGTACATACTTAAATAAAAACTTTCTTCGTTTTTCTACCAAATATGTAAATAAATTATTGGTGCAAAATAATCAATAGTTAGAAATATGTGTTAAACAAATAGCTTTGAACTATTCTAATAATTAATATTAGTGATTGCAAATATGCAGTAAATGTAGAAAACTATTGGGACGTGGTGAGTTTTAGATAAAACAAGATTGCCATATGATCATTTAAACTACATGCATGTTTTTAATTTTTCGATTTGATGCATTCCTATATTCGCCTACAAAACGCACTCCATGTGCACAAGATAAGTGCATATGTTGTGGTTGTATCTGATCACCCACTCCTAGACATTACTGATGGCATTGCCAATGTACTAACATAGATTGGAAGAGGAAAGATTCAAAGCCATGACATGACGCAATTAAGCACTGCAGCAGAAACAATGAATGGCGAATATAGACCACAATAAAAAAATGAATAAAAGAAAATAATTGCGAGTAAAGTAGAATTAAACTAAATTTTGATCAGCATTTATCAGTTGTGCAATGAAGTCATAATGACAAGAACGACGACAACGAGACATAAGTCAATGCATTACCCAGTAATTATAATCGCAAATGACGACAACGACAAATGAGTCAGTGCATTACCCAGTAATTATAATCGTAACTAGAACGAATTCGACGGCGCACCATGGCAAATACCCACGTTTTCTTCACACAGGCCACCCCCACCCACCACCATACACACACATACAGGAGAACAACATACTATTATTTACTGTAATCCCTTCATCAAAATGTTCGTTTGAGACATAATTAAAAAAAAAAAATTGACCCCTTGATACCCTCCCCCCACCACCCATATGGAAAATATGGAAAAATGACAGTGTAATTGAATTTTTAGTGTCATTGACCTTTTGACCCGCTTACCACCCCCGCAGGGCCCCTGGGTGCGGAGCCAAAAATAGTGTTGCTCTTGCACGTCGTCATCATATGCTGAAGTCATACTCTAAGTTTGGTTGAATTTCGTTCAGCGGTTTAGGAGGAGATATGGTAACGGATGGACAGACGGACAAACGTAGGCGATTTTAATATACCCTGCTTTTTTGAAAAACGTGGGTATAAAAATAAATGACCCCCTGTTATCCTTCCCCCACCACCATCATCATCATCATCATGTTTCATTTGAGACATAATTACAAAAAAAAAATGCCCCAATTTGCCTCGCCACACCTCCCCTCATACCACCACCCTCACCACACCCGCCTCAACCACCCTGGGGCCCGAGTTCGAGTTCGAAATAATAAAATCGTTTGATATGTTGTTTAATCTTTCATCATGTTTATAGGCAAATTACATACACCATGTTATGTGCAAAATATTGAAAAATGCCTGTGTAATTGAATTGTTAGTGTATTTGACATTTTGACCACCTGAGTGCCCCTGGGTGTAGAGATATCATCATAATGTTTCATTTGAGACATAATTACCAAAAAAAAAGCCACCCCGCCCCACCCACCCCTCGGGCAGACGTCCGAGTTCGAAATAATAAAATTGTTTGACATGTTGTTTATCTTTCATAGACGATTACATACACCAAGTTATGTGGAAAAATATGGAAAAATGACAGTGTAATTGAATTTTTAGTGTATTTGACCTTTTGTCCCCCTGAGGGCCCCTGGGCTCAGAGCCAAAATAATGTTGCTCTTGCACGCCATCATCATATGGTGAAGTCATACCCTAAGTTTGGTTGAATTCCGTTCAGCGGTTTAGGAGGAGATGCGGTAACGGACAGACGGGCAGATGGACATACGGAGGCGATTTTAATATACCCTGTTTTTTTCAAAAACGTGGGTATAATAATTATGATTGCTTACAGGGCAGTAGGAACGCCAGCCCTATGGCGTAGGGATATTTATCAAACAAGGTCACGTGATAAAATCGATAACAAAATGACATTATTGGGAAAATTATCACTGGTCAGATTTATACACCTCTTATTTATAAACTGTGATTATAACAAAACACAATCACAGATCGTTGTTAAAGTAATAATATTCACAAACTACATTGGTCGAACATAATTGGCGTACACTTCGTGTAATTCCCATTAATAGTTAAAGGTATTTTTCAAAGGGATGAATTTAGGTTGTTTTAAGGTTTAAATTGCCAAAAATGCGCTTTTAAATCAAAATCGATTTATTTTGTCATTTTAGAAGCGAGAATAAAAATAAATGCATGTACGCGTAGATAAATCTTTCCTCTGTCCATATGCAAATTTTTAATGAAATCAGAGACAAGTACTTTTTTTTTCCCAAAATTAACTAACATGACCCACGGACGCAAAGACGGCATAATCCATATACATTTACAGACGCGACCGGGTACACAAGAAATGAAATAATTCCATTATTTCAATACATATATTTCAAATGTATGTATCCATGCATTCCAGATTAAATTTCTGATCTATACATCCTTTTGGTTTATGTCGGAGTGCTCAGAATAGGTTTTAACAAACCAAATTGTAACGGTACGTCGGGAAAGGAAATGAGGATAGTGGAAATATATTTTGCAGTGCTAATTTTCTGAATCCAAAAAAAAAGCAAAAAAAAAAAGTTTTAACAACGAGAATGAATTTTTTTTCTTGAAAGTGTTCATTGACATGTCTACTATTAAAACCCAAAATTTAAAGTCAATCAGAAAAAAGTACTTTTTTTTCCCCAAAATTAACAAAGTACACCGTGTTCGCTAAAATATGAACAATCGCCTTTCGAAGTTAATGTACACGCGGGATATAAAACCATGAAATTGTGAAATGCTTTTTAAGAGATATATTGATTTCAAAATTGTTCTGTATTTAATAAATTATTAGAGTAGAATGTTCACCATTTTTCTCAAGGACACCATTACGGTAGTATCCCTGCAACCCCGCCCCTCACTCCACCCCCACCACCCTCCATACCGTATTTATTAAGTTGTATATAGCTGCGAATGTGCAGTTTTAATCAAATTCGATTTATTTCATCATTTTAGAAGCGAGAGAAAAAAACAAAAGCATATACGCGTAAATACATCTTTCCTCTGTAGATATGTAACATATAAAAAAAAAATCGGAGGCAAGTACTTTTTCCCCCCGAAAATTAACGAAGTACACCGTAATCGTTTAAATACGCCGAATCGACGTTCCAAATCGATGTTCGCACGGAATAAAATTGTGGAATTATGAATTCATTTATAAAGATAAATCGATTTCAGCATTGTTCAGTAGTTGTTATATTATTGTTGTAGTATGTTCACAGTATTTATGAGAGCAACATTACGGTAGTATCCCTCCAACCCCGTGGGCTTCCCCCCTCCAACCCGTACACACAATACGTTGTGTATTGCAGAGAATGCGTCTTTTATTCAAACCGATTTATTTCGTCATTTTAGAAGCGAGCATAATAACAAAATCATATAGATACATCTCTCCTCTGTATATATGTAGAATTTCAATAAACGGAGACAAGTACTAATTAAGTAACAGGACCGTCCGACCCAAAGACGGCAACATTCATATTCATTTATAAGGAAAGACGACCGGCTACAGAAACAATTAAATAATTTCGTTATGTAAACACATATATTTCAAATGTATGTGTCCATGTATTTTACACTAAATTTTTGATCTATACATGCTTTGTGTTTATGTCAGAATGGCCAATTTTGTTCAACAAATAATGTTGCAACGGTATATCAGAAAATGAAATCATGATGGCGGCAACATACGTTGCAGAGTTAATTTTCGAAATCAGAAAAAGCGATGAACTAATATAAGTTTAACAGGCAGAAAGAAGTATATTCTTTTAACTGTTCGTTTAAAACTGAGGGGGCGACTCGAGTTTTAAAGAAAGCAAGATTGGCATGTGTCCCTTTAACCAAGTAAATAAATGACTGACGAGTAACAGACATGCTACTGTCAGTAACAAACATGATTATGTGTAGACTCGAAGATTTCATAACATAAACGTGGACATGTCATTGTGTCAATGGAGCACTTGCCAGATTTGTGGTGTTGTGAAACACTGTACGGGTGAATCCAAAAAAAAGTGCGAGTCCTTTATATTTATAGGGCATATATTGTTATATATATATTTATATATATTATTTATATATATTATTCTTTTATATTTATATGGTCCCAGAACGCAGTCATACTCACTACTATATTGAAAGTAAATACTGAATATACATGTGCGGTGCGTTACGATCTGTAGTATTTGAAAACAGACATATTAAACATTTCCCTGAACATATATACTATATTCGTAGAATTATTTTTTCCTGAAAAAAATACATGTTTGTTTTAAGCAGTTGAAATCTACTATATTTTGCGAATATTGCTACTTTGTAAATTTTAATACGTCTGTTTTCATCAAATAGCATGTTTTGTTTGTTTTAATATATATATTTTTTTAATTTATGATTTAAAAAAAAAAATGGATGATCGGAATATGTCTTACACACTGTTGAATCCTGTAATTAAACAACAAGTGGTTTGGTTCACATGCGACAGTATCGGTGAACAAAACCACTTGTTTTACCGGATTCAACATTGTGCAAGAAAATATTCATATATTATACCATTAATATTATAACATGTGTGTTGTAACATATGCTTATCCTTGGATAGTGGATGTCTGCAGGGATCTTGACCTTTTACCTAAAAATCAAACGATCATCCTCTTTCCACTGTCCACCAATGAAGTTTCATGACATTTGCTTTAGGTAATAGGAAAAACTTTGTGGGTAATACTTTTACCGGTCATGGTAACGGACCTTTCAACTACTGACTTCAAAATAAACAGGGATTATCATTTCACCAAAGGCAGTCAAAGTATGAAGTTTTATGAAATTAGCTTCAGAGAAAGTAATAAAGAGTTTGTACAAAGTTTCGTCAAAATCCAACAAGTAGCGCAGACAAGATTTGTGACGGACGAACGGAAAGGCCAAATATATTCTGTCTCACCTACCACTTTGTGGTGGAAGACATAATTATAAAGACAATATTTTATTTCATATGTATACTTTATTAAGCAAATAATTGAGCGAACATAAACTTCAGCATTGACTCTGGCCAGTGGTGTACATGGAGTCTTCTTCCACATGACGTGCAGACTGAAAGAAAAGAAAGACATAGAATAAAAAGTTAATATAAGTCGAGCAGAGTATTCAATTTGAATCATGTGTTGCTAGGGGGAGCTAGGGTATGTTTAGGGGAATGGGACAGTTCAAAATTTAATTATTGTTAAACGCCTCATCAACACGTTGTTTAGGTTATTTCGAGCCGCCCCAAAGAGAGGAGGAAAGATACATAGGCATCCAGGAGCCCTGCCATACGCTTACTACCGATTAGATACCTATGGTTCTTAAACGTGCTTGGAGGACAGACTCCGATACACAGGACCATCCGGTTTACGTTCCCATCAGACGAACGAGGCTAGCAGGACACATCGAAGTAACCCAGTGGCGCCAGTAAGAATTGAATCCGTGTTCACTGGATTCAAAGCCGATATGCTATAAACGTCCCTTGACCAAAACTGAGTAAATGGCACATCAAGCAAAGAGTCAATACATATTATATTGTGTATCATACTAGTATATGATTGAACTGACATGATTATAGAACCATTTTAATGTATTTTTTAACCCAACACTACAGCAAGAATCTATTATAAGGAAAGTTAAATCTGACAGAGGGTGCAATGCTCTATAAGCCATTTTTACTAGAATTAAATACAAGTCTTGCCAAAAATCTAAAATTGTTAAATTTGACACGTTTTGTTCATATATTTTACTTTAATGACTTAGTAAGGTCATTTTACATGGGGAGAAAACATTAATATACAACTATTTATTTTCTTTCTCAAAATCTGGTGTAGTTTTAGAAATAAAACATGATTAAATAGGGCAGTTGAGAAGACACTTTTGTAGATGTGTGGTCTGTTCTGATGTGAAAATGTGTAAAACAGACACAATATTGGAAATTTGCTCTGTGTCCCTTTAATAAATTGGAGACCCATCACATAGACCAATGAGTTGATGTTAAAGGGACACACTGCAATCTTGAAGTATTTATCAAGCTTTAACATTAGCATCTTCATTTGTTAACCTGGTAACATTTTAAATTTAAACCTGCTTGCATTAAAAGTTAAGTAAAACTGTTTCATTTTGTCTTCGTTATTCTATCAAATACTTAACTATGTTATAGGTGCACTATTATCAACAGTAAGTAATGTGTAAAACAATTTCTTCTGAACTATTCTAATAAATAATATTAATGATGCACAAATGCAAACTATGCAGAAAAATTAACCGAACTCCAGAAGTTTTAAACAAATAAAGACTGCCTAGTGTCCCTTTAACACAACTTGTTTTCGCATGTATCCAGTACATGTAGTTTACACGAGCTCATATGACAATCACGCTGTACTATCACTGAAAACATTTTTTACTCTAACTTTAAACAGCACCGTGCAAGCATAACACAAACTCCATTTAAAGAACTACACAAGTGCAAACAATTTTTAAAAAGGCTCTTACCTGCATATGATCCAATGGCATTTAATACGGCTTGACATTCTGAAGTCGTCAGTATCAATTCACTTAGAGCTGCTCAAGGGCACGATTCACATTTGAGGCCTATCTGAAAACAACATCAATCCAATGTAAATGATCAAACAGACATATGTTATCCTTTGTTATACATAATGTAACATATTTAAAAAATAAAAGATAAAAAAAAAACTAAATTGAATAAAGCATGAATACTACTTGTGCTCAATAACACGGTTAATGTAATAAAAACATCTCTCATCATTCATTATACATGTAAAATATAATGTAGCCCAACTGGAAGTCGGAGTGGAGGGGGTTTCTAGTTGTCTTATCGCCTCCTTGTTTTCGGTATGCAAGCTTCATCTACCCCCACACCCCCATCTACCGTACTTGGGTGGGGGCGGGGTGCGGAGGACATTGATAGCATTTCTACTAGCAATTGTTTTATTCCACGAAACGTTCTACAGTTTACAGTACATCCAGTTACTGGAAAGATCGGAGTACACGAAAAACACTTACAGTGATTATGAAATTTCTATTATACAGCATATACCACTTTTAAGCACTATATTTGGCTAAATATGTACGATCTAAAAGTGGTGTGTACTGTTTATTAACAAACACATTTTAATGACAAAACAAATACCTTGATAATGGACCTCTAGCAGCAGACAGTAATCCCAAATCAAGTTTGCACCAACATGTCAATTTCACGTGTCAAGTTATGTCACGGTGACCTGTCAGTCACCAACACTGCATCGTGTTTACACATAATGGAACGTTATTTCGTCCGGTAAGGTATTAGTTTTTACATAATCTTCGGTATGAAACACTTTACGCGTGTTGTTAGACTACATAGGTTCCCGTAGTGCTCGCCGACGCAGCGCGCACAATTTCGGGTGTAAAAAAATGGCGTCTGTTTTAATTGAAAATTCGTAAAATAGTCCGTAAAATACAAAGAAATAGTCCATGTTCGCGGAGTTAAAATGCGAACAGAACTGATATGTTATAGGTACGTGGCGTTCCTACTGATTAGACATAAACCATTTCATTTTTCACCTTGTTTGAAGTTTCATGTTGAGATCACAGACCTTTGACTGTAATAGATTATTTGTGTTTAACTCTTAGCTTGCTAAGTGCGACTACCACAACCTTTGCAGCCAGTGTAAACCCATCAGGCTTTACACTGTCTTGCTGCTCATCAGTCATTCAATCAAAACACCCCTTTGTAACATAAATGGAATGGTCCAAAGTCAAATAAAGGACAGTCCCTTAAACATTCATAGCGGGCTAAGGGTTAAATACTGTTATTTTGTTAATGAAATTTAATTTTTGGTTTCTCATATTTCCGCTGAAACATATTTCCAGGGTCGCGGTTTAATTGTTCATTCAAACATGTCCGGTCAGTTGTATCTGATCTGCATCTGATGAATACGTAGTAGATCCCAATACTGGTATTTCACTACGGGGTGGTGTGCGCGCCTAGTAGAAGTTCTGAAGACCTAACTTAAAGGCCTCGACTGTATGGGCGCTGATAGTGCTCTCTTCCAGCTGGTTCCACTGTTCTCACAATGAAAGCTTCCAGCTGGTTCCACTTAACAACTGTTCTCACAATGAAAGAGTTCTTGTATTGTTAACTTTTAGCACATGGTACAACGGAACAGTTTGAATAATTTGTGACCTGATTTTTAGCTCTACTGGCCAAAAGCCAGGAGGGCTTATGCATCACTTTTCGTCCGTCGTCCGTCCGTCTGTCTGTCTGTTAGCAATTTTATAAAATCGACATGAGTCCTCTGAAACCGCTTGAAGGATTTTGATGAAACTTCATCACAATGTTACTTGGGAGGGCCCCTCTCAGATTGTTTTTTTCGCGGCCGCCAGTCATCAAAGATGGCCGCCATGGCTAAAACTAGGTCAAATTTAAGGAAATTTCAAAAGACATCTCTTCTGAAACCACTTATTCCATTCTTGTGAAATATCATATACATGTTCCTTGGGTTAGCCTCTATGAAGTTTGTGTTTTTCGTTACGTCAAATAATCAAAATGTCCGCCACGGCGACTCAAAGTTTACATAGAGTTATATAGGAAAAGGTTAAAAATTACAGCTTCTCTGAAACCGCTAAGGATTTTGATGAAACTTATTCACAATGATATTTGGGATAGTTCATCTCAGATTTGTGTTTTTCGCGGCCGCCAGTCATCTAAGATGGTCGCAATGGCTAAAACTAGGACAAATTAACGAAATTTCAAACGAAATCGCCTCCGAAACCACTTATTCCATTCTACTGATATATCATTTACATGTTCCTTGGGTTGGCCTCTATCAAGTTTGAGTTTTTCGTTATCGTCGAATAATCAAAATGGCCGCCACGGCGACTCAAAGTTTACATAGAGTTATATAGGAAAAAGTTAAAAATGGCATCTTCTCTGAAACCGCTTGAAGGATTTTGATGAAACTTAATCACAACGATATTTGGGATAGTCCCTCTGAGATTTGTGTTTTTCGTGGCCGCCAGTCATCCAAGATGGCCGCCATGGCTAAAACTAGGCCAAATTTAAGGAAATTTCAAACGACATCTCCTCCGAAACCACTTATTTAATTCTGGTAAAATATCATATACATGTTCCTTGGGTTAGCCTCTATCAAGTTTGTGTTTTTTGTTATTGTCAAATAATCAAAATGGCCGCCACGGTGACCTAAAGTTTACATAAGAGTTATATGGAAAAAGGTTAAAAATTACATCTTCTCTGAAACCGCCTGAAAGATTTTGATGAAACTTAAGCACAATGATATTTGGATAGTCCCTCTCAGATTTGTGTTTTTTGCGGCCGCCAGTCATCCCGGATGGTCGCCATAGCTAAAACTAGGTTAAACTTAAATAAATTTCAAACGACATTTCCTCGGAAACCACTTATTCCATTCTTGTGAAATATCATATAAATGTTCCTTGGGTTAACCTCTATCAAGATTGTGTTTGTCATTATTATTCAAAATGGCCGCCACGATAACCCAAAGTTTACATAGAGTTATATATAGGAAACATGTTTCTTGGGTTGAACTCTATCATGTTTATGTTTTTGAATCACATCATGCAAGTAGAGCGTCTACAGGCCCTCTTGGGCCTTTTGTTAAGAATGTTCTTGGTCTCAAAAATTGTATACGAGACAGGTTTAATATTTCCTCTGGGCTTAAGACTAGGAAATCACAGTTGTCCACTGCCGGCACCATACCCAACACTATCTTAAACAGGTAAGCCTGTTAAATTCCCGGCGTTGTTGGAGAGTTGGTAGGTCGAGTTCTAGTAGCATCTTGGAGACGCAGCCCTCGTCGCGCGATTTGTAGTCCTTTTTTATGAAACGTGCTGCCAGTCTTTGTACTTTTTCGATGGCGTTGATGTCTTTGGAGAGGATCCGTATTCCAACGTTGAGCGGACGATAGAGATATATGCTTCCTGCATTCGAGAGGACAATTTCTGATGTTGCGGCGTAAGAATCCCAGGGTGGAATTAGTTTATGATTTGTTGAAAACATGAAATGGCTGTTCTGAAAAATGGCGTTAATTTAGTCTTGATCATCTTCAACGCTTGATTTTAAATACGGAACTTTCTGCCCTTTGTACTGGAAAAAAAAAGAAACCGGAACCGCTTATCCGTATTTTTATTTTTATAGGATGACGAGTTGTCTGTCGTCCGTCCGTTAGCTTTAGCTCGTGAACACTTTAGGGTCTTCATTATTAATCGGATCTTTACGAAACTTTGCCAGTGTCTTTATATATATGAAAGCTCGGACAAGTTCGTAAACCAGCCAGATCGGATTAGTTTCACCGGAGTTATGGCCTTTGTTTTGCTGAAAAATGCCATATTAAGACTTGTCTTCCTTGTGACGACTATAGCACCTTTATTTATTATTTGATCTTTACCATCAATAAGAGCTCAGACAAGTTCGAAAACTAGCCAGATCGGTTTAGTAACACCGGAGTTATGGCCCTTGATTTGCTGAAAAATGCCATATTCTGCCTTGTGAACTCTCTAGCACCTTCATTTATTATTTGATCTTTACCCAACTTGCACAAATTGTTAATATTAATAAAAGCTCGGACAATATCGAAAACCAGCCAGTTGGATTAGTAACACCGGATGTATGGCCTTTGATTTGCTGAAAGATGCCATATTCTGCTTTGTGAACACTCTAGAACCTTTACTTTACCAAATTTGAGCAGGGCCTTTATATCATTGAAAGCTCGGACAAGTTCGAAAACCAGCCAGATCGGATTAGTTTCACCTGAGTTATGGCCCTTGATTTGCTGAAAATTGCCATATTCTGACTTGTGAACATTCTAGCATCTTCATTTATTATTTGATCTTTACCAAACTTGCACAGATTGTTAATATCAATGAAAGCTCTTAGAAGTTTGATAACCAGCCATATCGGATTAGTGACACCGGAGTTATGGCTCTTAATTTGCTGAAAAATGTCATATTCTGCCATGCGAACACTCTAGCACCATCACTTATCAAACTTGCTTTACTTTACTTTACTAAACTTGCATAGATTGTTAACGAAACCTCGGACAAGATGGAAAACCCAGAGAGATCGGACTAGTAACGGTTATGGCCATTGATTAAGTTAAAAATGCTGTATTTTGCTTCGTTAAGATGATAGGGCTTTCATTTTCCATCCGATCTTTGCCAAACTTTTCCAGGTTGCTAATATCAATGAAAGCTTGGACAAGTTCGACAACCAGCCAAATTGGACTATTAATACCAGAGTTATGGTGCTTGATTTAGTTTAAAATGCTGTATTTTGCCTTGTTAAAGACGATAGGGCCTTCATTTGGCCGGATTTCAAAGAAAGTTTGCAGGGATGATCAGTATCAAGCCTAGTTGCGCATATTGTCACTCCGGTTGAATGATTTTGGCAGAATTATGGCCCTTTAAAGGTTTTAGTACACACACTTTGTCTGGACTAGTTCTCCTAAACCTCAGGCCGAATTTCAACGAAACTTTGCAGGGATGATCAGTACTAAGCCTAGTTGTGCATATCAACACCGTATTCCGGCTGTAAGATTGTTGGTGGAGGTATGGTCCTTTATATGTTTTGATACACAAACTTTGGACTAGTTTTCCTGAACCAGTGGCTGGATTTGCAAGGTTGATCAGGACCAAGCCTAGTTTTGCATACCATTGCCGTGTTCTAGTTGAATGATATTTGGCAGAGTTATGGCCCTTAAAGGTTTTACTGTATAAACTTTGTCGAGATTAGTTTCTTCTGAACTAATGGCCCTATTTCAGCGAAACTTTTTAGGGATGATTAGTACCGGGCCTAGTTGTGTATATCATCGCCATGTTACGGTTGCATGATATTTGGCGGAGATATGGCACTTTAAAGGTTTTAGTACACAAACTTTGTCCGGACTAGTTCTCCTGGACCCCTTGTTGGATTTCAACGAAACTTTGCAGGATGGATCATTAAAAAGCCTAATTTCATGTTCCCCACCACCGACTCCATATAGCAATTAGAGCGAATGCAGGCCCTCTTGGGCCTCTTGTTTGTTATTACAGTATGCCTGACCATCCACATGTTTATTTATTAATTTATGAATTGGTGCATTGTGTTTCTGTTGGTCTTTATTTTGTGTCTGTATTAACCAATCAGAAAAAATAACAATATTTCGGTGAAAAATGTGCCACTTCGATGTCTTTATAAGAATAATTTAGTGTTTACCCGACCGATTTAAAAAATGTGTACGAGTAATCTTGAAGATTTTGCTGCAAGCACTCTTCATAATTAAATGCGTGACCATCACTATCGCTAAACATGTAGTAAACAAGTCGGATAGAGGTTATGAAGAGAAAGTTTCACCATTAAGAAACCGCCGTTGATTGCTAAGGCAATGACAAGATGGAAACTACGATGGAACATTGCAATACTATATTAAACTGTACGAAACAAACTGCCTCGTGTGAGTGTAGCATCACATTGTGATGTCTGTTACTCTTCAGTCGCATCGTATCATCGTACAATTACAACTTCCCATCGTGCTATCAATTGCTACGCGGTGTTAGGCTCATCACAAGGTGTTCAATTACTCTGACAAATTCACCCAAGGTAACAGGCCAGTAGTAACAAATGAATGGCTCCCTAGTCCATGAGACCCAAACTTCATGTTAGAATCATAATAAACGTGTAAATTAAATAAATTTTGAAAATTACGACCCACATAAGTCGTTTCTAAGTAACTCATTAGGCCGAATACAATTATATGTGTGGTTCCTATTACATACTTAAGAAAAATAGGGTAGGTAGGGAAAACATTTTATTTTATATTTTGTCTCCCTTTTTTCCCCTCACGAAATACTGTTAAAACGTACTAAACTTAAACATATATGTGTTGATATCAGGTACAGAAGAGATAGAATTGAAAACATGATTTTGATTTCATTATTTTTCTCCAATTTTTGTTTTTGGAATAAAACATTTAGAGTCAGACCTTAAAAACGGGTCGCTTGGGAAACAGGAAACACACATATAATTTTATGTGGCCTTACTGAACTCAGTAGGTATGACTGAAGACCCTGAAACTTATGTAATGCAGGAAAAAGTTCAAAAATATCTTGTATATTAACACGTTATATACGGTTGCATTTTATTACTCGGGTCAACAAATGATATTCAACAGATGTTGACCGTTTCGTTGTTGATAAAATACCGTCTCTGTAAATAAGTATTTTAATACGTCTATTTAGTGACAAGATGACCATCTGTTCAGTATGCAATCCAGAAATACTCTGTTAAAAATGCATTATCTTAACTTTATTCTTCGACTTTGACAGAGAAATGCGAGTCACCAACATTGAAAAGAATATGGAACTTCCAAGACAATCGGAAAGGCAAGGATAAAGTAAGTGATTATATATATATATATATATATATGTATATATATATATATACTTCTCTTCTTTGAGGTAAGCGTTACATACATGTTAAGAGTAACCGTAACGTTATAATGATTATATGCGTAAATATATGTATGAAAGTAATACACATGTATTCCAACAGTGGCACAATAATGAATATATTACATATACTGGTAAAATTTATGCCAGCAAACCACTTACTGTTTAATTATAAATATAATGTATGTTGTGTTGTATACTGATAGGCCACTTGATTTGGTCTTTTGTATTAATAAAGTTTATCTATCACATATAAACAAAATATGTTAACAATTTACGCAATACAATATATCGTGTGGTAAATATTTATGCTGAGCCGTTGCTACAGTATTATACAATTATGGACTTTTCAGCTGTTATACATGATGTGATATGCACCAAAAAAATCATTATTGACCGAGGCGATAGCCGAGGTCAATAATGATTTTTTGGTACATATCAACATCATGTATAACAGCTGAAAAGTAGCCGAGGTCAATAATGATTTTTTTGGTGCATATCACATCATGTATAACAGCTGAAAAGTCCATAACTGTTTTATTATATAACCCTCAATTTACAATTATATAAAACAGGTCAATATCAAAAAAACAATTATATAAAACAGGTCAATATCAAAAAAACAGGTCAATATCAAAAAAACAGGTCAATATCGCTAGATATTTTTTCTAAAAAATTACTTTTTAGCCAATGAAAACGCGTCTATTTATAGGTTATATAATAATAAAGGTTATTGCATTTGTATGGCTAAATATTACTTGGAACTCGTTGTTTTGGCGCAGGACGACGAGCTCATATTGTTTTTGATCAATGTTAATTGTATGACTATTACTTTTCATTGTATTTGTGTTATTTTTATAGCTTTTGATGGAATTCCTATCTTGCCATTCAGTTTCATTTTGAGTGGATGATTATTTTGCGCGAAAACGACGTCGACGTCGGATGACGTCATTAAAAACAACAAGCGATTTTCTGAAGTTTGTTTACCATTCGATAACGTTAAAAACAGTGTGTGAGTGACCATTTGAATTATTTTATCAATTTTTGCCATAAAAGGTTGAAAAAAACTCGTATTTTTTTGTTGACACTATAGGAAGGATTCCGTTATTTTTATTTGAAAGTAGTTCCTTATTTCTATTGCTCGTGCTTGCTAAGAGCCGCGAAATAGAAACAAAGAACTACTTTCAAATAAAAATAACGAAATCCTTCCTATAGTGTCAACAAAAAAATACGATTTTTTTTTCCAACCTTTTATGGCAAAAATTGATAAAATAATTCAAATGGTCACTCACCCACTGTTTTTAACGTTATCGAATGGTAAACAAACTTCAGGAAATCGCTTGAAGTTTTTAATGACGTCATCCGACGGCGACGTCGTTTTCGCGCAAAATAATCATCCACACAAAATCAAACTGAATGGCAAGATAGGAATTTCATCAAAAGCTATAAAAATAACACAAATACAATGAAAAGTAATAGTCATACAATTAACATAGATCAAAAGCAATATGAAAGTATACAATAAAAAGGTTATTGAATTTGTATGGCTAAATATTACTTGGAATTCGTTGTTTTGGCGCAGCTCGTCGTCCTTTGCCAAAACAACTCGTTCCAAGTAATATTTAGCCATACAAATGCAATAACCTATAGAATTAAACATTATTCAGCTTCACAGATTAAAGAAAATATAAACAAAACGGAAGGACATTTTCGTCTTGGCGTATGCACAAAAGGCATATCATTGTGACAATATAGACAGATCAAAAACTGAATAAGTATAATTAATTATTTTAAACACCACCAGTCAGTGTCTGAAACAATGCTGCTGATATACATTCACTATGTACTCACAACCAAACTTTCGGTAAAAGAATGCTAGTCATCTTTCTGAATCGATATTGTATGTAACCTTCACTATAATAGTGAAAATATAATACCTGCCCAGTTTTCATTAATGTTTATTCTAACACGACCTGCGCAGTCTTCCATATACACAAAGAAGGGAGACAGCTGTATGTTATTCTACGATAAAACACAGCTGTTACATTAATTCCCCGCGTATATTTCATCCGTTGGAAGCGCCACGTTACATGACGTCACTTGGTAAATATACGTCACGAAGACAAACTGAACAGTAATTTTAATGAAATGTTAATTACAACAAAATTGCCATTCTCCCAAACCGTGCACCCCCCCGAAATAAACCCATCATATGCACATGTACATATAACATTAATAAGCATCTTGAACAAGGTGAGCACGTTTGACGTCATACAGCGCAAGCTATATGACGTAAGCAATGACTTAATTGTTTGTCACGTGAAAACCAGTGCATTGAAACGCAGAACTTTGCATACGGGGGCGCCCAATGGAAGAGCCTGTTAACATAGCAGCCTGATTACCTTGACCTCCGAGATAATATATAGTGCCCCAACAATAGCGTAAATAATGGGGTAATTGTTGTGTTAGAATCGAAATAATAAATACGGACCTGTATTTTATCGGTGAATAAAATACAGTTAGTCGTTCGGATGCGAGAAATTAAATCACTCGTGCTAACGCACTCGTGATTTAATTACTACGCATCCGAACTCCTAACTGTATTTTATTCACCGATAAAACACAGGTACTTTTTCTTATTTCTTAATTCTAACACGACCTCTGAAGTCTTTCATATACACAAAGAAGGGAGACAGCTCTATGTTATTCTACGATAAAACACAGCTGTTACATTAATTCCCCGCGTATATTTCATCCGTTGGAAGCGCCATGTTACATGACGTCACTTGGTAAATATACGTCACAAAGACAAACTGTAAGAACGGAATATATATGTGTAAGAACAGAATATATATGTGTAATAACGGAATATATATGTGTAAAAACGGAATATATATGTGTAAGAACTGAATATATGTGTGTAAGAACTGAATATATATGTGTAAGAACTGAATATCTATGCGTAAGAACTGAATATATATGTGTAAGAACTGAATATATATGCGTAAGAACGGAATATATATGTGTAAGAACGGAATATATATGTGTAAGAACGTAATATATATGTGTAAGAAGTGAATATATATCTGTAAGAACTGAATATATACAGCTATAGAACCGTTTTATCACCGAATTACCGAGCACAAACGAGTTTGAAACGATAGCTAAACGAACTCAAAACGCGGCACAACACAAACGCGTTTAACTGGGTTTCTGCGGATTAACCAATGAACATTGAAGGAAAACGTTTCCAAGGTTTTTTTCTGCTGTAAACGGGTTTGTCTCATTCCGAGTTTTTTTACGTTTGTAAGTTTAGCCAATCAGGTTGCTGATATTTAGTTTGGCCATTCAGAACACGAAACGCCTAAACTGTAAACGGTGACTGAGCAAACGGTTAAAAACGGGTTTCTGCGTTTTTCCGTTTGACCAATGAGAATGCAGATCATTTAACCACTAAAACATTCCGTTGCGCTAAATAATTATTTCGTAGCAGACGCATACTATTTTATATTAGTGGCGATACTCTGTTAAGCTATACTCTACTGTTGATAATATGTTTATACTTAACTCTCTTATTGATATTTTACGCAACAAAGGAAATAAACTTTTTTGCGCTTTTATAGATTTAAAAAATGCATTTTATACAGTCTGGAGATCAGGATTATGGTTTAAAATATTATCACATGACATAAATGGCAAAAAATTTAACGTTATACGGAATATGTACAACGATATCAAGTCGTGTGTAACATTAAATGGTGTAAGATCCAATTATTTAAGATGGGTTACAAATAAAACAAAATGTTACTAGTTTATATTTATTGGAATAAGCTGGCCATGGCTTCAACAATATATAGTGTAAGATAAAATGTGTAGTTAATCAAATTGGAACATTTCAGGTAAATCCAATGTTCATAGTCCAAACTAAATTTAAATTGTAACTGACCACTGTACAGTGTAAACCCTGGGAACAGATGTTCACAAAGACTCCAAACTAAGTTTAAATTGTAACTGACTACTGTACAGTGTAAACCCTGGGAACAGATGTTCACAAAGACAAGTCTTAAAATTAAAAACTTCTTGCATAGAAAATAACAAAGTTCTTAGAATATTTTAACTACACTATGCTGTGTCCGCGAAATACCGCGACACAAAGTTCATAGACGATTTTAAAGTTCTTCACGTTCCGATACCACAACGTCTTGCACAGTCAATAATAGTATTTGAAAACTTCTTGTAGGATTGCACAAATGTGATCCACGGCAAACGAGATCCGGATGAAGCCATGACGACGACGACAGACCACTAGGCATCACATCTCCTCATGCATCGATACCACAACGTCTTGCACCGTCAAAAGTAGTATTTGAAAAATTTCTTGTAGCTGTATCCCCAAAGATTGCACCAATGTATACCACCGCAGACGAGATTCGGATGGAGCCATGACGACGACGACAGACCACTAGGCATCTCATCTCCTCCTCCTCCACTGAAATATATACACGACAAACCAAAGACACTGGTACCAAATACAATTAAAAAAAAAACACAGGGGATGGTGGGTGGGTTAGTTTGGAGATAACAATTAAATACCGATTTTCAGAACACAAAAACAGATCGATACTTACAAAAATAGCGGTCACTGCATAGAGAGGTTATGCGTTAGAATTACACGTTCATAATAATCGCTGATTTCAACCCCCTGAAATAATTAGTATTTGTTCCCTAGTAGAACAAATCCCATTATTTAAGATGGGTTACAAATAAAACAAAATGTTACTAGTTTATATTTATTGGAATAAGCTGGCCATGGCTTCAACAATATATAGTGTAAAATAAAATGTGTAGTTAATCAAATTGGAACATTTCAGGTAAATCCAATGTTCATAGTCCAAACTAAATTTAAATTGTAACTGACCACTGTACAGTGTAAACCCTGGGAACAGATGTTCACAAAGACTCCAAACTAAGTTTAAATTGTAGCTGACTACTGTACAGTGTAAACCCTGGGAACAGATGTTCACAAAGACCAGTCTTAAAATTAAAAACTTCTTGCATAGAAAATAACAGAGTTCTTAGAATATTTTAACTACACTATGCTGTGTCCGCGAAATACAGCCACATGCCACTCGGCATGTGTATGCCACATGCCGCGTGGCACCGCCAAACATGGGGGAAGCGGAACACAGCTTAGATAATAAAAAACCTCCAAAGAGGTATGACAGACGTACTTCAACCAATGAAGCGATTATGTCATGTCATATACATAAACAAAAAACCTCCAAAGAGGTATAACATACGTACTTCAACCAATGAAGCGATTGTGTCATGTCATATACATAAACAAAATCAAAAAACCTCCAAAGAGGTATAACAGATATACTTCAACCAATGAAGCGATTGTGTCAAGCCACTCGCCGCGTGGCACCGCCAGACATGGGGAAAGCGGAACACAGCTTAGATAATAAAAACCTCCAAAGAGGTATGACAGACGTACTTCAACCAATGAAGCGAATGTGTTATGTCATATACATAAACAAAATCAAAAAACTTTAAAAATCAACCAAAATTCCTCCAAAGAGGTATAACAGACATACTTCAATGTCGTCATAATTTATAGCTACGGAGAGCTAATATAACCCAAATAGGGTAAATATAAAAATTATCTATATGATTGCAAAGCCACAGCCAATCTCAAATGTTAAATGTATAATTTCTTTAATTTAACTTATAAAAAATTGCATTTCTTGTTGTAAACCATTCACAAACAAGGCTTGCCTTGATAATAATTGTACATCATCCCAATACAGCATTGTCTTAAAACTTTTATAAGATTTCAATATTTAACATGAAAAACCTCGACTTTTGCTTCGTTAGGATTAATTTAAAAGCCTCAAGTTAAAATAATGCTTGGGCAGCCCCACTATTTATCATCCTTAATAGAAATACAAATTACCAGGCAACAAAGCATCATCTACTTCCTTGTTCCTGAACAATGAAATGCCACTATATACATTCATTGGCAAGAAATTAAACAGTTCAATATATATTTCCAAATTCAACACAATAGTGTAATAGGCCTACTTTGATGACATTTACAATAGAAAACTAAATGTCCATAAACTCTTCGATCAAAAACGGCAGGAGCCCAATTGTATACAGTTCCGTGTGACATATTCACTTTGGCTTTCATAGTACGATTCCGGTCTGCAATTAACTTAGTTCATAAACCAGGTCTAAATGTTTGTTCCTGGCTAACATTTATACTAGCAAATTGTAAAACGGAGAGCTTAACATATGATACCAAATACTGAAGGTCTCTATGGTACGTCTCGCAACCGCATGTTCGATACCCAGTTATTCGACATAGGAACATTGTTGATTGGCCTCTTGACATCGTGATGGTGACAAATTGAAGTGCAAGGTATGGCGTAAAATAACCTACAACAGAGAGATCTAATTATAATTAAAAACAGCATCAGCCACCACTATGTATAAAAACAACAGCCACTGAATGAAAACATCATTTCACGCAAACAGAATAAATGTGTAAAGCTGACCGCTAGACGAAAAAATTTAGGACATTTATACTGTTATAGCAGCAGCAGACACAACAGTAAGTAGAAAAATATATGTAATAAGCAAAACAAACTGTGACATATATCTATCAATTTGACTGTGACATATATCTATCAATTTGACAAAAGAAAAATAGCATAGACCTGCAACCAACACGCCGCCAGTTGACAATAATAAGCACATGCAGTTGTATTATAACCTATTGTCAATACACTTCGACATAAACACTAGGGTGGAGATATCTAAGTCCTGGCGACATATTAATTGCATGCTCATCGACATTCTCACACTCTTGGTGTAAAATAACATAACGGGTAGTATATACCGTTTTCAGCCATTCCAGACTCCTGGTGTAAAGTTAGTATATTCATTAACCAACATTCATGCATTTGCATACTCCAAGTGTAAAAAGGGACAATTTATACCGGTTTGTTATAACTGCGACAACAAAAAGCTCACCACTTTGCACACACTAAGAATTTGGTTCAATTTAATTCATTCCTGTTAGGCGCCATATAACCTTTCATGTGTTGGTGCGCCTTAAAACCCAATTCAATTCACTTTAATTCTAGGCCAGTTGCCGACATCCACTGTAGAAAAAGCATATTTCTCTAAAGTTAATAGAAAGAATGTATGTTCTTTGTTGTTGTTATCTGTTGTTGTTGCTGTAGTTTTTAATTGAATTAAAAACCATAATAAAGTGTTTAAAAATGAGCCCTGTTCCCTTGTTAGCGTTGAGACATCTGTTCATTTATCCACAAATTTGCGAAACCAGTTGGCTACTACACTCGCAGTCTGCGTCTTCGCCTTGCACATTCTGATCCTGGTTGACCTCCCATGATCACACGATTACTCATTTCCCCACAAACTCTTGAGATACCACGACGAAACGCTGTAAATCGAGTGGCTTTACATAAATCTTGGGCTCTTAAGACTGTATTTTCGGCAAAACTCTTTACTGAAATAAATTGCTAAAAAGAAAAACACCTGACAAATTTATCTAAACAAAAACATGTTTGACCCTGAAATTTAGCCCTGTGAAGGTAAAGCAAATACAGAAATTAAAGCACAATATAAAAAGAATATTTGCTCACTATGCTATTGATTACAACTATAAAATATCTTATAACTCAACAACTCAAAAGCTATGAAAATTGATTTGCAACCATTTAAATGCAGATTTAATGTCCATTGTTCCCAGTAATGCCACGGGACCAATGTTACTTGGACGAAAGTGCTATAGTGCCGTTAGAACCATTATCTTCAGATCCACTCTATCTTGCATTTCTCTTGTCCCTCTCCCCCGAGCATACGGACTTTTCGATACTTTTTTTTTTTTTTTTTTGGCATGATCTGAAAACAGTGGCAAATGGTTTAATGATGCTAAGACAGAATAAGGTTTATATATTTTGTTTTATTTTTCATTATTTTTATTTTATTTTTTTATTGTTTATTGATTATATATATATATATTAATATATATATATATATAGATATATTTATTTTTTTATATTTTTTTAAATAATACCCGCCTATGAATCCTTAATACTGTTGTGAGCTTCAATAAATTGACTAAATTTAATATGCAATAACAGAACATTATATATGTAGTTTCTGTTTTTTAGAATAATGTTAGGCTATGTCCCAGAAATCGACATCAACACATTGCAATATTCTGACGCGATAGCCTTGCGCTTGCAATGCCACCCAATATAATGCCATACTTATGTTAGGCTATTTCAGACAAATGGAAATAAACACCTCAAGTTCTTACTCGGATATTACACCTACCTCTCGTACATTATTTAAAGATAAGTGTTACTATAATATTTTTCTAGGACTGAAGCTAAGTTATATCGCCGCCTTGGCAAGGTCATCCACCATCCAGCATGTCCCGGCCGCTTTATCAACGATAAAACAAACACATTTAGTAGTTTACAAATGCATATACAACGTTATTTTATTTACTTTTTATTCTTATTATTATATTAGTCATCTAAATTAAATGTGCATATACGATAAGACCAAAATATCATGGATGAATGATGTAAAAGAAATCGATGTGCCCATCGACATACACATTCAATAACACTTGATGCGTATTAACAATTGGTTTCGAGATAGCATTTAAATACCGTGATTTCCAATTGTAAAAATGTACAGCTAACTTGGAAAGAATTATGTTAGGCTATGACCCAACCATTGACATCCACACTTTCCTTTAATACAATATTGTAATATTGTCGACTTGTGTTCGATACAGAAATGACAAAATAATAGCTGGAATCAACTTTCATTTAAAAGCAATTGCACATACAGTGGCATACTTCTGTTAGGCTATGACAGAATAATCGAAATAAACACTTTCGTTTCGAAACTGTGTTATTATATACACTTAAATACCTGTCGGATATTATTTAAACATAATGTTACACATACGTATAATTTGATATGTCTAAATAAGTTCACAGCCTTGGCAAACCTGCACGACTCCAAATTCCAATCAATAACCAGAGTTGTCGTTCCTTTTGCATTGTCCGATTGAGAATTCCTAATCTGTCAACATCGTAGCACAATACGGCCATTGTGAACATAAGCAGGGTATACCGACATGTAACAAGCATTCAGCATTAATATTTGATGCGTATTATCAACAAGTAGTTTGGAGATAACAATTAAATACCGATTTTCAGAACACAAAAACAGATCGATACTTACAAAAATAGCGGTCACTGCATAGAGAGGTTATGCGTTAGAATTACACGTTCATAATAATCGCTGATTTCAACCCCCTGAAATAATTAGTATTTGTTCCCTAGTAGAACAAATCCCACTATTTTGAATGTAATATAGGCGTACGGCAAGGGGATCCTCTCGCCATTATTGTTCTCTTTTTATCTAAATGATTTACATGCATTTTTTTCACAAAATCAAAATGTAAACGGAGTAAGCTGTCGAGAACACGAATTAGACAACGACGTTCTTATATATTTAAAACTATTTATTTTGTTATACGCAGATGACACTGTTATTGTATGCGAAACAGCAGATGACCTACAAGAAGCCCTTAATACTTATCAAACTTATTGCGATACATGGAAACTCACAGTCAACATATCAAAATCTAAAATTCTAGTATTTTCGAAAGGTAGACCAGGGAATTATTCATTTAGATTAAATAACGACACTTTAGACATCGAATCGGAGTACAAATATTTGGGAATATTATTTAGCAGAAGTGGAACATTTTATAATGCTAAAAAACATATTGCCAGTCAAGCCACTAGAGCTCTCTACAGCCTACTGAAGAAAGCAAAGCATCTTTGTCTACCAATCGATTTACAAATTGACATCTTTAATAAAACAGTTAAACCTATTTTGTTATATGGGTGTGAAATCTGGGGGTTTGGTAATTTAGAAATAATAGAAAGAGTGCAATTAAAGTTTTTAAAACACGTCTTAAATATAAAAACATCTACACCAAATTGTATGGTGTATGGCGAAACCGGTACTATGCCAATTTCAATTGATATTTACACAAAAATGTTATCATTTTGGTCAAAGGTAGTGTCTCCAGAAAGTAATAAACTCTCAGCTGGTGTACATAGTATTGCATAGCTTATACAAATACAGCAATAGTACAAAGAAAAAATTTAATTTCAAATGGCTTAAATGTATCAAAGAAATCTTAATTAAATGTGGGTTTAGTGGCATCTGGGAAACGCACGACTTTCCAAATAGTAAGTGGTTGATTGCATCTGCGCATCAAAAGCTCGTAGATCTATTTTTAAACGAATGGTATGAAACAGTTGAAAACTCTAGTAGTTATTATATATACAGATTATTTAAAACTAAATTTGGCTTTGAGAGATACTTGACAGATACACCCGGTAAACTACTCAAGTATATGGTTAAGTTTAGAACAAGAAACCACAAGTTACCAATTGAAACTGGACGCTGGAATAAAATTGTGCATAATAACAGAGTCTGTACTTTATGTAATGAAGATATAGGAGATGAATACCATTACCTTCTAACATGTAAAACACTTAGTATGTTACGAAATACTTTTTTGAAAAAGAAATACTATAAAAAGCCGAATATACATACATTTTACAACATTATGAATTCAACAAACAAGAAAGAATTTAGAAAAGCGTGTGAATTTGTAAAGCAAATATTGAATAGATTCAAGTAGAAATGTATGCGTATATGTTATTATGAGATTTGAAAAATGTGTGTAAAGTCATACGAGAGTGTGGTTGTAAATTACTTCTTCGACAGTGTGGTGAAAATGAACTATATATAAATGATAGATATAGTTTTAAATTACGAATATAATGTAGCTCCTCCAATACATACAGTAAAGTAAATTCACTTGATTTACATCTGTCTAATAATCTATTGTTAATACTAAATAACTCATGTAATAGAGCCTTGTACGATATATTCTATATGCATTACCTCATGTTTTCATGTATATGTATGAACTGAGTGAATAAAAGATTTGTATTTGTATTGTGTTGTATAAATAATGAGTTACATAGCTATATGATACATGTATATTTATTTGCGTTAATGGGATTAACACTTTAAGTGGACTTAATAAACAGGCGCCGCGCATGAAATGAATGACACGCTTACTGCGTGTGTGTGTACTAGGTGTTAATTGTGTAATCGTAATAACTGACACGCTGAACGGCGGAGTTGACTATACGCATTAAATATAACGGGTTAAACAATTACACATGATTATATTGATCACGATTCGGTTCTTAGAATACATTTAATGAAAATCAAACGTAATGTTTAAAGAGACACACATACTTTATATCTGGGACGTCATACAGAGCCCTGTTCATATATACGGCTTTTATTGTGCTTACACAACATGGGTATAGCGATACAAACTAATTATCACAAATTAACTTTAAACGTATGATAAATACAAATACACAAAACAATTTAACGAATCGACATATTAAGAAAATTTCAAAGTACACGCATATTTCAATGCGTCAAATACTATTTATTGTTTACTAATTGCATGTAATAAAGTATTATGTGAAAAAGTGTTATTACATCTATAACAGCAAAGTTTTGGAGTTTCACATTCATAATCCTGTTTTTTTTAATAATTTACAAACTTCAAAAATGGGATTTTGATTTCAGATAACTATTTGATAAAACACAATAACAAAGAGGAAAAAGCATGCAAACATAGTAGCTACTAGTGGATATTAACATGTATCTAAGAGAAGCAACAGATATGTATGTATAAACGTATACGTATTTTTTAAATTAAAACCAAAAAATAAAAATAAAAATATTAAGCGTAAGAAACAACAATATTATAACTTATCAATAACTTAAAATGTTACGATTAATTTCATGAAGGTCTGCGCTCCCGTTATTGAACGATAACGTGAGCAAATGAACGGTAAACTAAGACCATACTTTGCTCTAGATATGATTTATATTCATAATCAAGGATCGGTGTCAGTCTTTCGTGTTTTTTATTCTGATGATTAATGATTTGACGCACCAAGTGTACATGTATAATGAAAAGTGTACTAATTAAATGCTATACAACAAACCAATTAGCCGAAATGCCAACTGACCACCCGTCGCCATATTTAGTATGTATTCGTTATTAACATAAAATGTATTATGGTAAACACTTTAAACTAAATTTTACGGCTTTTTGTTATATTATGAACTAAATTATTTATCTCAAATTAGAAACAAGCATGTGAAATGTATGTTACTTTAATAAATATATCAACTTGATTAGTTCAAATACAACAATAAACATAATATATAATTATTGTTTTCGACCAGTCATGTAGACGCAAATTCAACGGGCTGTTTAAATAACGTGTAGTAACGGGTGAATAATTATCAAAATGGAATGAAAAATAAAGACGATTAGACCATGTGAAGCTTATTTTGAAACGAAACGGATAGGTAGCCTTCCCGACCCCCACATCCACAAACACACCCCACTTCCACTCCACGCCATCCAACACATACGTGCACACACACATACACATATACGCGCTGTCCGTCCATCTGTATCATTACATGCTGTTGTGTTTCATAAGTTTATTTTAATTGAATTTGTTTTCAAACGTTTATTTATATGTATAACGCATTCAATGAAATCGCATCGAAACAGAGTCAGGTAATTAAACTGTGCTTGCAACTAATAAAGCTAAGTTGAGAATGGTTAATTATACTCATTCTCCATAAGACAGCTACCTCGGTAGCTCAGTGTAGTCATTGTGCTTGAAACTATAAATGTATTGTAACAGTCATGCATGGGGGACTTAATTTACGCTGATATTATATTTCTATAACTGGTAGAATCTAGCCATTGAATTATACATGTATGATGTGGTCAGCAGATGAAGCGGGGGTTCATAAGTGGTTATGTGACACCATCCTGTATACCAGAACTTTATTTTAACAAAAGACGTAGGATGATTTTGTTTCCTCATTAAGTAGTGTCATTCAATTGACCAATCAAACGCTGACCAATGTATAATCATTATATTAGTGATACTTAACTTAAGACTCGACATCCTGCAGAAACAGGATTCGTGTAGGGGGGTTGATTTTCGATTTTGCCATTATCAAATCTCGCTCTCGTTTTTCGCGAGATTTCGAGTTCGGGGTGTCTCAATGAGTAAACAGTGTTTAATTGTTCTAGACACATTTTAGAACGTATCATGCAAAAATATCGTGCGAGTGCATTTTCTAGTTGTGTTAGTAATATAAGCTGTCGGAATATTGACCTTTTCTTGGTAAAATGGCTTTTTTACTGCCATTATAATGATACCTTAAAACCGAAAGTAGGTAGATGTGCGTTATTCAAAGATCATTATCCTCGTGTTTAATAAATTATTT
Source organism: Cyrtodaria siliqua (assembly GCA_037043455.1). Taxonomy (NCBI): domain Eukaryota; kingdom Metazoa; phylum Mollusca; class Bivalvia; order Adapedonta; family Hiatellidae; genus Cyrtodaria; species Cyrtodaria siliqua. The sequence goes on from JAWPHD010005059.1 coordinate 159,369, forward strand.
AAAGTAATTCACTTTATTTATTACACTTAAATACGTCCCTACATTTTAATCGTATTAACCAAGTTATATATATAACTTTCTTGTAAACAGGAACGATTCATATTAATCTTGTCTACCAGCTATAAAATAAAAATAAAAGAATAATTAAGCATATTAGTTTGAGAGTCTTTCAATTCTCCTTTAAATAACTTTCATACAAGTATATTCCACAAGCGAATATGTTTCGCAAAAAGTAATTTACTGTTGATACGGCATATATAAAATAACACAACTCTGCAATACATTTTTTTATTCCTACTATAAGATTTTATAAATCATGGGACGTTCATAGATATATAGCCATGCTAAAAACAATTAATTGAACAGTCGCTTATGTTGGGTTTTATTGTTCGGCGCCCCTTGAGGGCGCCGGACATACTGTGGTAGTACTTTGACCTTAGGCATGGGGAATCAAAAGGACTGATAGTTGAGTATGTTTCGATTGTAATTAAAAATGTTTAAATGGCATATAAAGCATGCTATAAAACGCACCAGAATAAGATATAAAACACAAGAGATAAAACTGCTTAGCGATTTCTTGAATTTCTATAAGAAATGATGCACCAATAATTCAAAAATTATACAAAATCATTTCATTAAAACGATGTCTCCCTGTATTTTGACTGAAAACGAGGCTGATTATAAAATCAAATGGTTAAATGCGTAATACGAATTTTAGAAAAATTTAACGAAATTTATCGATCGTAATATCTGCGTTTCAAATGTTTTCACATTGTTCTCGTTTTTAAATCGTTTTGATTAATTATTATTGGCAAATTACATTAAATGTTGCTAAAAAATGAGAAAATACGATGATATATCGGAAAGTTTTGGCATTTAAATTTCGTTTACGGGAAATCTCTAATTTTGTAATGCTTCATTTTGACTGTCAAATGCAGACAAATGTATTGAAAACGAAAGTAGATTTATGAGCGCAGACTCTTTGCATCAAGTTTTTCTTGTTTACAGGTTGTTTATTGCAATCAAAATATAAACGGTTTCTCCAATCGTAATAATGCGATACCCCGTGGCTAATTGGCTGTCCTAAGCAGGATGTTTGTTTAGATCAAAGAGGCCATAAATCACAAACACTGGCTACGCGTGGAGTGTTGACATCAGATGTATACTATAACTGTGTCATATTTTAATGTGTGACATACGGCGAGAGTAAAAATATTACTTGAGTTAACTGTTTTAATTTTCAATTTTATTTATAGAATGCATTTGTGAAACTAAACACATTACAAATGAATTACGTTCAGTAGGATTTGTCCAAATAAAAAACGTGAGTCAGCACGTACAGTACTGGATTCTCAAACTACTGGTAGACAATATTAATATGAACCGTTCCTGTTTACAAGAAGTTATATATATAATTATAAATAAATAAAACTTGTTAAACATGTTAAATGTGATTAAAATGCAGGTACTTGCTTATTCAAGTGTAATAAGTAAAGCTAATTACTTTAAATACTTTACGAAACATGAGGAGTATGATATTTGAGTAATGCACATCTACCTTAACTTTCAAGGTATTATTATAATGGCAGTAAAAAAAGCCATTTCCCACAGAAAAGGTCAATATTCTAACAGCTTATATTACTAACACAACCAGAAATAGCACTCGCTAGATATTTGTTCATGATACGTTCTAAACTGTGTCTAAAACAAATATACACTGTATATTCACTAAACAGAGTTAATGTTCAGACCCCACGAACTTGAAATCTCGCAAAAAACGAGAGCGGGATTTGATAATGGCAAAATGTGAATATCTTTTATTATTCCGAATATATCAAGTTATCGGATCGCAAACCCTTCTTCTGGGACGGCTTTAAATAACATTCCATGTGTTGACAAACCATTAAACACCATTTAAATATTTCCGTATTTTGTTACAGCGCCGCTTACTGATGTGAAATGGGTACACTTAAAACGTGTATGCCACTCGCTTATCCATACACTCTAATATCTACACGCGTTGTGGATTTTCACTTGGTTAAAGGGAATACATCAGGATTGGTAGTTCTTTTAAAATTGTTCAAATATATTATTTCGCAATTAAAATAAGGAAAAATGAACTAAATGAGCTATACACGACCAAAGTAAATTACACCTAACATATACAAAAAATACATACATGTGGTATTGACTAACTAAGGTTACGTGCCAAAGATAGCTATTTTAAGCTTGGCGGTAAAAAATCGCAACATCTTGCAAAACGAACGTCATGTGTCAGTATCGCCGCGGTGATCACGTGTGACCTATATTTATAATCTGGTGATTACTCCATGGCCTAATAAGCCTGTAGTATAGGAAACTTATTGAGCTTGCTATACAGTAGCTTATAGCCATTTCACAATTTCATAGCTTTGTATTTTATTAATACACGTGTTGCCTCCAAAACCTGATGTACTTCCTTTAAGTTGCGGAAGGACGATATAATTCGTGCATTTTAAAAAATCATGCCTGCAGTAGTAGTAATAGTAGTAGTAGTAGTGGTGGTGGTGGTAGTAGTAGTAGTAGTAGCAACAGCAGCAGCAGCAGTAGCAGCAGCAGCAGTAGCAGCAGTAGCAGCAGTAGCAGCAGCCGCAGTAGCAGTTGTAGTATCATCCAAATTAACACAAAATTACGACATGATGTGAACAAACGTAACGCATGCGCATAATGAACGTTAACCTGAATTATTTAATTAAGTTGTTTTACAGTGCAAGCTTTATCTAATGTGCTCGCTGCCACTGAGCTTCATCGTGCAGCAATGGATGGTGGTTTGTCCTTATACCTGCATTATTAATTATTCGTATTTATTTGTCAAATCAATCATGAATGCTATCAATGTATATAGGACTGGTATCCTGAACTGTTATTTACGAGTGTCCGTGGAGCGTCCATTACTGACCATTACAGTCACAGATGGGGTTCTCAGCGTCTCGTATGTTGGCCAATCACATGTTGTTACATATAGTCAGTTACTCCCTTTTATTTCAATCAGCCAATCGCAAGTGACGAACTAAATAATACATGGTACAATCCTAAATTTTAATTATGCATGCTGTATTGTATTATATAATTTTATCAGGCGACATAACATTTTCAACTATGATTTACGACGAATATTGATTTAATTTATAATTAAAGAGGCACTTTATAATACTAAAACAGGTTGAAATTTATTTTCAATATATATTATTTGTATTAATACAATGTGCACTGGTCAAAATATGATCAGACGAAAACTATCTGGTATTTGATACTCTCAGAAACTATTTTATTGAATAGTTTAAAACTATAAGGAGTAAAACACATTATTAATTTAGTTTACTTCCGTTCTTGTACTTTCTACGTATATAGTGAGCACATACAATGTTGTACAAATAATCACAGACATATTAATAATTAGCTATTAGGTCTGTGAAATAATTAGGAATAAAAAAATGTAAACCAGATATAACTATTTTACCACATTGCAATATGATAATGTTGTTTTCTTATGGAATCGGTTAAAGTTAAATAATATAACTTCACAGGATATCGAGTTCTTCAAAGTTAAGTTAATATGTTTTTCATATTATAAGTAACTGTATGACTTTGTTTATATCTCTCAATAACGGCAATATCTGCAGATTTCGAAACATTATAGTTTAGGTTTGAAACACGGCAGCCTTGATCTTTTTTATTTAAATTCGCGGCGTCCCGTCAATTTCTTTCTCTATAAGATCAATTAAATTCGTGCCTTTTGTGACTGTTTCTTGTCGTTTGTGTGTATTTTAAAGTAATGAATTCTAAGTTCATACTCTGTACTATAATGTATATATCGGCGTATTCATACATTTAAACCGCTATTCACGCTTTATTTCCAACCAGTATACTTTTTTTTGCAATCGTAACAGTGCATAATTGTATTCAAATTAAACCAGGAACATATGTTTCACAATATATGACATAATTGCTATGTACACCGTTGTTATAAAAAAAATGCATACGAACAATTTAATTAATGAATATTTGAATCAGCTTGATTCATATTAAAGGGATAAAGACAACCTGAATTTCTTTAAAGCTCGCGGCATCCCGTTAATGTTTCTTCGTTAATTGCATATTTTGTTTTTGTATATTACTACATTTGACAATATTGCACAGTTTAACGAAAATATATTCAAAACTCTGAGATGATATAACTTTTTAATTGAAAAATATATTCAAGCAACGTTAGAGGGACACATCGCAATCTTGTTTTTTTTTAAACTCAGGCGTCCTGTTGATAACACATTTGTTCAATCATTTATATTAATTATAAGAATAGTAATAAGCAAATTGTATTGTATAGCACCAATAATATATTAAAACGTATAATAAAGTAAGACGAAAAAGAGTATTCTTAAAATAGTATCTATTTAAATGCAACCAGGTTAAACGTAAATATGATTCTGGTTATATAAATCGAGACACCCATTTCAAACACTTCAAGATTGCCGTGGGTCCCTTTAAAACGAACTCCATACGAAGGTGCTTATTTTAATAAAATTATTCAAGATTGCTCTGCGTCCCTTTATAATCATTAGTGCATTCCATACGATGCAATATATATCTTATTTTTTAATTTCACACGGATCACAAACACGCTAAAACAACAGATGTGGTTATATTGCGACAATAATTCATTATGTTGTCCATTTTTCCGGTTTTGCCCTTATTTCCATTACGGCTCTCTCCCATTTGATAGGTAAACTGTGTATATTCCATTTATTTACAAACTAAATTTTACAGCACTAATTAATTTGGAAATATTAAGTTTTCATACTTCCAGTATGTATAATGTGAAAAATATCTAATTACTGATGTCTCTTGTACACACTACGCGAGCTATGGATTAAACAAATAATGATTGTCGACGTCGGGTGTTTTGTGCAATAAAGCCGTTGTTGCATATCCAAAACCCGGGTAATTAAAGGATGCATCTAGTCAGGGCACTATATGTCATTTTTGACCCAGATTTAGTTAAGCATATATTAACTCGATGTTGGCATGAATATAAATGATTGGAAAATGCATGGGGTTTGCACGTAGGAATTAACATAACTATTAAGTATTAATGTATGTGTAAGAACTGATAATATATGCGTAAGATCGGAATATATATGCGTAAGAACTGAATATATATGCGTGAGAACAGAATATATATGTGTAAGAACGGAATATATATGTGTAAGAACTGAATATATATGTAATAACGGAATATATGTGTAAGAATATATATGCGTAAGAACGGAATATATATGTGTAAGAACGGAATATATATGCGTAAGAACTGAATATATATGCGTAAGAACTGAATATATATGTGTAAGAACTGAATATATATGTGTAAGAACTGAATATATATGCGTAAGAACTGAATATATAGAACTGAATATATATGCGTAAGAACTGAATATATATGCGTAAAATTGAATATATATGCGAAAGAACGGAATATATATGCGTAAGAACGGAAAATATATGTAAGAACGGAATATATATATGTAAGAAAGGAATATATACGTGTAAGAACGGAATATATATGTGTAAGAACAGAATATATATTTGTAAGAACGGAATATATAAGTGTATAAACGGAATATATATGTGTAAGAACGGAATATATATGTGTAAGAACGGAATATATATGCGTTAGAACGGAATATATATGTGTAAGAACGGAATATATATGTGTAAGAACGGAATATATGTGTAAGAATATATATGCGTAAGAACGGAATATATATGTGTAAGAACGGAATATATATGCGTAAGAACTGAACATATATGCGTAACACTGAACATATATGCGTAAGAACGGAATATATATGCGTAAGAATGGAATATGTACGTGTAAGAAAGGAATATATATGTGTAAGAACGGAATATATATGTGTAACAACTGAATATATATGTGTAAGAACTGAATATATATGTGTAAGAACGGAATATATATGTGTAAGAACGGAATATATGTGTAAGAATATATATGCGTAAGAACGGAATATATACGGAATATATATGCGTAAGAACTGAATATATATGCGTAACACTGAACATATATGCGTAAGAACGGAATATATATGCGTAAGAACAGAATATATATTTGTAAGAACGGAATATATAAGTGTATAAACGGAATATATATGTGTAAGAACGGAATATATATGTGTAAGAACGGAATATATATGCGTTAGAACGGAATATATATGTGTAAGAACGGAATATATATGTGTAAGAACGGAATATATGTGTAAGAATATATATGCGTAAGAACGGAATATATGTGTAAGAACGGAATATATATGCGTAAGAACTGAACATATATGCGTAACACTGAACATATATGCGTAAGAACGGAATATATATGCGTAAGAATGGAATATGTACGTATAAGAACGGAATATATATGTGTAAGAACGGAATATATATGTGTAACAACTGAATATATATGTGTAAGAACTGAATATATATGTGTAAGAACGGAATATATATGTGTAAGAACGGAATATATGTGTAAGAATATATATGCGTAAGAACGGAATATATACGGAATATATATGCGTAAGAACTGAATATATATGCGTAACACTGAACATATATGCGTAAGAACGGAATATATATGCGTAAGAACGGAATATGTACGTGTAAGAACGGAATATATATGTGTAAGAACGGAATATATATGTTTAACAACTGAATATATATGTGTAAGAACTGAATATATATGTGTAAGAACTGAATATATATGCGTAAGAACGCAATATATATGTCTAAGAACGGAATATATATGCGTAAGAACTGAATATATATGTGTAAGAACTGAATATATATGCGTAAGAACTGAATATATATGCGTAAGAACTGAACATATATTTATTTAAACAATATTTTATTCAAGTACTGAATGGGATTGGACAACAGGCAATGCCTATGTAAGACCTCTCCCGTATCAAGGTACATATAAACAATACATTCATATCAAACATAACATAAAATGTGGAATTGTAGTACAGTTTGCATATATTGGTTTGACAATTAACTTAGAATCTTTGAAACATGTGTACCGTGATTGTTTATTATTAACACGTTGTATTGTCAGAAAGAATTTAAGTGAGAAAAAAAAAAGAATAAATAGAAAGAAAATCATCCTGGAAACCAATACGAAATATATATAAAAATGTACCGATTATTACAAAATATAATGGTTTTAGTATGAGTTTCTGTAACCAATAGTTAATTTTGAAATTTAAGATAACTGAGAACAAAACAGACAAATAAAAAAAATAAAAATTAGAATAAAAAGAAAGAAAGATGACAAAATATAAAAAAATTCTAGCATTGTGACAAAACATATCTGAAAATACAATAGTATATACATACATATACACATTCATGCACATACCTATAGACACATACATATACATACATACATGAACATGCATCTATAATTCTACGAAAATCTCCTGGTAGACTTGATGTATTTGTGGACGATAAGTACAATTTCTGAGTTCGTAGTATCGTCTAGATTGGAACTGCCATTCAGTATCAAGTCAATGTTGATATGCGTGACATCAACAAGATTGGCTAGGGTATCAAGTAAGTCATTTCTGAATTGGTTATACAGTGGACAGTTGAAAAAAAAATGAGTATTGTCCTCACATGGATTGCCACATTTCGGACATACTGCTGAATCTGTCAAGAAGTGGTCAAATAAATGCTTATTTAGGTTACTTGAGTTATTTCTTAATTGACAGTGGATGATGTTATAATTCCTATTTCCTATATTATAGTGATATGGACTGTTAGTCCTATGTTCAATAGCCTTAAGTTTATGCTTAAATTGTTCAACAGATGGTGCATTTTTAGCGTCTAAAGGTAAAGCATTCCACAATTTAATTGTACTCGGTAGAAAGCTGTTATACTATGATGTTGTACGACAAAGAGGGAGACGTAAGTTTAATCCTGAAGTTCGAAGGTTATAATTATTGTTTACAGGTAAGTATGGCTGGATTAAATTATACATGTAATCCGGACTTATGCCATAAATTATTTTGTAAATAGTTACAAGTTTATGATCTTTTCTTCTTTTTGTTAATGTTTCTAAGTTCAATTCATTATATAAGTATGATCTAGAGGAATTGCACCTCAGGCCTGTTATTATTCGTGCTGCTTCAACTTGGACGCTCTCTAATAGATCAGATTCTCCCTGTGTACAGTTATCCCATACGGAATCGCCATATTCCAGTATGGGTCTTATAAAGGCGATATATATTTTCAATAGAGATTGTCTGTCAATTTTGTACTTAAGCATTCTTAGAATGTTTAATCGTGCACATGCTTTTTCGTATATATTTTCTATATGATGCGACCAAGTTGCATTGGACTGAATTGTTAATCCAAGGTGGCAATGTAACTCCACGTCTTGTACTATATCATTATCAAAGTAGACTGGTGGGTGGTTATAGTTTCTTCTAGTGCAGACAAGGCTTTTGGTTTTTTGGGGGTTAAATGTAACAGCCCATTTTTTTGACCATTCAGATATTTTGCAAAGATCATTTGTAAGAGAGTTGGCACATTCTACTGGGTTTTTATCAACGACAACAAAAAGAGAAGTGTCATCAGCAAATAACCGTACATCATTCAATAAGTCATCTGTGATGTCATTTATATAAAGCAAAAATAGAAACGGACCTAAAACAGAGCCTTGCGGAACACCTGCATATATAGTACTGAAGATTGAAGAGAATCCATCTAGGACTACTTTTTGCTGCCTATCAGAGAGATAGCTACGTATCCAGTTACATAATAAATCATTGATACCATATTTAGCTAATTTAAAAAGCAATCCAGCATGCCATACTTTGTCAAATGCTTTAGCAATATCGCAAAATATAAATCGTACATCTTTCCCAGTGTCGAGGTTGCTTATTATGTTATTATATATTTCTATGAGCTGATTTACTGTAGAGTCTCTAGGTTGAAAGCCTGCCTGGTATTTGCACAGAAGGTTATTCGTTTTGATATAGTTGAACAAGTGTTTAAATACGATTTTTTCCATCAATTTGTAAGAACTGAACATATATGCGTCAGAACAACTGAAAATATATGCGTAAGAATTGAACATATATGCGTAAGAACTGAACATATATGCGTAAGAACTGAATATATAAGCGCCTGAACTGAATATATATGCGTAAGAACGGATTATATATGCGAAAGAACTGATTATATATGCGTAAGAACTCAATATGTATGCGTAAGAACTGAATATATATGCGTAAGAACTGAATATATATCCGTAAGAACTGAATATATATGCGTAAGAACGGAATATATGTGAGTAAAAACGGAATATATATGCGTAAGAACGGAATATATATGTGTAAGAACTGAATATATATGTGTAAGAACGGAATATATATGTAAGAATAAATATGCGTAAAACTGAATATATATGCGTAAGAACTGAACATATATGCGTAAGAACTGGATATATATGCGTTAAAACTGAATATATATGCGTAAGAACTGAACATATATGCGTAAAAACTGAATATATATGCGTAAAAACTGAATATATATGCGTAAAAACTGAATATATATGCGTAAGTACGGAATAAAAACGTGTAAGAACGGATTATATACATGTAAGAACGGAACATATATGTGTAAGAACGTAATATATATGTGTAAGATCGGAATATATATGTGTAAGAAGTGAATATATATGTGTAAGAACTGAATATATATGTGTAAGAACGGAATATATATGTGTAAGAACGGAATATATATGTGTAAGAACGGAATATATATGCGTTAGAACGGAATATATATTTGTAAGAACGGAATATATATGTGTAAGAACGGAATATATGTGTAAGAATATATATGCGTAAGAACGGAATATATATGCGTAAGAACGGAATATATATGCGTAAGAACGGAATATATATGCGTAAGAACTGAATATATATGTGTAAGAACTGAATATATATGTGTAAGAACTGAATATATATGCGTAAGAACTGAATATATATGCGTAAAACTGATTATATATGCGAAGGAACGGAATATATATGCGTAAGAACGGAATATATATGTGTAAGAACGGATTATATGTGTAAGAACGGAATATATACGTGTAAGAACGGAATATATAAGTGTAAGAACACAATATATACGTGTAAAAACGGAATATATATGTGTAAAAACGGAATATATATGTGTAAGAACGGAATATATATGTGTAAGTACGGAATATATACGTGTAAGAACTGAATATATATGTGTAAGAACGGAATATATATGCGTTAGAACGGAATATATATGTGTAATAACGGAATATATATGTGTAAGAACGGAATATATGTGTAAGAATATATATGCTTAAGAACGGAAAACATATTTGTAAGAACTGAATATATATGTGAAAGAATGGAATATATATGCGTAAGAACGAAATACATATGCGTAACAACGGAATATATATGTGTAAGAACGGAATATATATGTTTAAGAACGGAATATATATGCGAAAGAACTGAATATATATGAGTAAGAACGGAATATATATGCGTAAGAACTGAACATATATGCGTAATAACGGAAAATATATGTGTAAGAACGGAATATATATGTGTAAGAACGGAATATGTATGTTTAAGAACGGAATATATATGTGCAAGAACGGAATATATATGTGTAAGAACGGAATATATATGTGTAAGAACGGAATATATATGTGTTAAAACGGAATATATATGTGTAAGATCTGAATATATGTGTAAGAACTGAATAGATGTGTGTAAGAACTGAATATATATGCGTAAGAACTGAATATATATGCGTAATAACGGAATATATATGTGTAAGAACGGAATATATAGGTGTAAGAACTGAATATATATGTGTAAGAACGGAATATATGTGTAAGAATATATATGCGTAGGAACGGAATATATATGTGTAAGAACGGAATATATATGCGTAAGAACGGAATATATATGCGTAAGAACTGAATGTATATGTGTAAGAACTGAATATATATGCGTAAGAACTGAATATATATGCGTAAGAATTGAATATATATGTGTAAGAACGGAATATATATGTGTAAGAACTCAATATATATTTTAAGAACTGAATATATATGCGTAAGAACTGAATATGTATGCGTAAGAACTGCTGACCATATATGCGTAAGAACTGACCATATATGCGTAAGAACAGAATATATATGCGTAAGAACTGAATATATATGCGTAAGAACGGAATATATATGCGTAAGAACCGAATATATATGCGTAAGAACGGAATATGTACGTGTAAGTGTAAGAACTGAATATATATGCGTAAGAACTGAATATATATGTGTAAGAACTCAATATATATTTGTAAGAACGGAATATATATGTGTAACAACTGAATATATATGTGTAAGAACGGAATATACATGCGTAAAAACGGAATATATATGTGTAACAACTGAATATATATGTGTAAGAACTGAATATATATGCGTAAGAACTGAATATATATGCGTTAGAACTGAATATATATGCGTAAGAACTGAATGTATATGCGAAAGAACTGAATATATATGCGTAAGAACTGAATATATATGCGTAAGAACTGAATATATATATGTAAGAACTCAATATATATTTGTAAGAACGGAATATATATGTGTAAGAACTCAATATATATGTGTAAGAACGGAATATATATGTGTAAGAACGGAATATATATGTGTAAGAAGTGAATATATATGCGTAAGAACTGAATATATATGCGTAAGAACGGAATATATATGCGTAAGAACTGAACATATATGCGTAAGAACTGAACATATATGCGTAAGAACGGAATATATATATGTAAGAACGGAATATATATGTGTAAGAACGGAATATATGTGTAAGAATATATATGCTTAAGAACGGAAAACATATTTGTAAGAACTGAATATATATGTGAAAGAATGGAATATATATGCGTAAGAACGAAATACATATGCGTAACAACGGAATATATATGTGTAAGAACGGAATATATATGTTTAAGAACGGAATATATATGCGTAAGAACTGAATATATATGAGTAAGAACGGAATATATATGCGTAAGAACTGAACATATATGCGTAATAACGGAAAATATATGTGTAAGAACGGAATATATATGTGTAAGAACGGAATATGTATGTTTAAGAACGGAATATATATGTGCAAGAACGGAATATATATGTGTAAGAACGGAATATATATGTGTAAAAACGGAATATATATGTGTAAGATCTGAATATATGTGTAAGAACTGAATAGATGTGTGTAAGAACTGAATATATATGTGTAAGAACTGAATATATATGCGTAATAACGGAATATATATGTGTAAGAACGGAATATATATGTGTAAGAACTGAATATATATGTGTA